>JAVCKV010530575.1:0-11287 GCA_032274145.1 Herpochondria borealis | reverse complement strand
ACCCCTCCAGGTTGCTCTCGTAAGCAGCTTCCTCCTGCCTCTCCAACCACACTGCAAACGCCTCGTCGACTTCGTGTCCCTCTGGTAGACCGAGCTGAGTGACAGAAAGAGATGTTTAACAATATTGGATCATATTAAACAGCGGAGCGTGATTTGATTCTTGCGACGAGAGCCAGGAAATGAGTAGAACCATTTGAACATCAATCAATAAAAATTGCAAATAAATGAGGGAGTAGGGCGGAAACCATGCGTTAGTTTGTGATATTGAGGTGAGGAAAAGCAAGTATGTACGTATCGTCTCGCGGAATATCTTATCATACTTAAAATCTGTTGATAAAAATTATTTTGCAAATGGCACACTTTTTAGGGCCTATTATAAAATGTGCTGCCATCCGAAAATATGGTGGGTTTTTTTGGCCAATTGAACTACGTGAATGCAGTGGTTGCATTTTATTTGGATTACTGAACCCATTCAGCAATTTGATATTGGTGCCGGTTGTTAATGTGTGCGCTTAAGTTGCTGTAAACACTTACGGGCTGACAGATGACCTTTTTGCGAGATCAGCAGGTCCAAGCAGTGTTGACAAGGGATGAGCGAGGGAATAAATGTTCTGAAAAACTCTTACCAGTTGGCACTGTCATGATTTAGGAGATGCTTACTGGTTGGGAATCGGAAAGAAAGCCATAATCCTCGCTTCAAATTTATTCAAGGAAAATACCATTTGGAGGATTAAATAATCAACATGATACCAAATATATCTGAAGCTCGTCATTACAAAAGCTCAAATATGCCAAGGGCAACGGAGGTGCCGATCAAAAAGTGGCTATCTGTAAGAACTCAAAATGAATAAATTATATTTCGAATTGAGTTGTACTTATCCGTACGAGGCAACTTACAGTTTGTAGTATCACACACACCAACAAGGGCGAATGTGTACAAGGCAGTGCAAGTGTAGCACTGTAGTTCGTTTAGGTAGCAGATGATCCCGTGAAAGGGGCTTCGTTGTCTTTCGGTCTGCACTTATAGTAGTTACGGGTCTCAGGTACGGTGTAAGGATACCTGGGAGACTACGGAAAGTCTAAAAAAACGCAGAGCGCTCTGTAAGGTAGCAAGGAGAATCAGCTTACAAGCTAGTGCTGAGACGAGAAGAAGGGAGAGTGGTAGAGAGGGGGCGGTCGCGCTCACTGGCGACCGAGAAAGACGGGTAAAAAAGCGCTCCAAGCGCCTTTAGGACAGGGGCAGGGACAAGACGCACCGCGTAACTCGCGTCGAGGGGAAGGAATGTGACAGAGGATGCCGTCGCCTTCAGAGGCGACGGGGTAACAGGACCTTGGTACAGCGCACTCCGTGGTGTGAGACGGGGAAGGGATCTGTGGGCCCCGGCGCTTCAGCACGCGTATAACGCTCGCTAAGGGGAGGGTAGCGCCCACTGGAAACCCGGGCAGGGTTTAGATGCGCTCCGGGCGTCTCGAGCTATGGAACGCGTCGCGCACGCTGCGAAGAGGATAAGTAGAGTGGGAGGCGGAGCTACAGCTCACGAATCACGCTAGGTGCAAAGGAGGGGTAGCTGCACACAACGGTTGCTGGAAATTAGAAGGGGTTAAATCCGGGACGCGGCGCTACAATACGCGTACGGAACCGCTCCTAAGGGAAGGGGAAGGCGCACTCACTGCCGACTGGGACGGGAGGACGAAGGGCCGGTTAGACAACGCGCGCTCGAGTTTTTGAGCCGGTTCAGGGGTCCGGTTGTGCATCCTACTAGACAAAACCGGGAGCAACAGGGTACGGCTGGAGCTTGGTAGATCTGGGACGTGGCGCTTCAGCTTGCGCAGGGAAGAGGTCCAGAGAAGGTTGTAGTTCATTTAGGTGGTCGTTATGATAAGCGACGGAGCTCCTAAAGACTAAAGCACGCCGTAAAACTCGTGAAATCTATCCAATATAATTGTCTTCGTATTACAGTACTAGCACCACAGGGGTGTGATAAGGCGTAGAATAGGTAGCATTAGGGAAGCTTCAGTATAATTTGGTCAGAGAGCTTTACAGTAGCTCTTGGTTATGAATGAGACGGAAAACGCGGTTAGTCGAAGGGTGTGAATTGGAGAATAATCCGAACTAAATAAGGGAATAATTCAAGAAAATTCAATTCAACCCTTTTTGCTAACTAGCTGTCTCAGAGGGAGTCGTAAGGTAGTATGTATTATACTACACAGTTCAGCAGGCATAGAAATTTCAGAAATGATTCTTGTCAGAAAAAATAAATGTTGTATTATTCTTCGAAAATAAAAATATTGGACTATTTTCCAATAAAAACATAGACATATTGAAATATTATTCGGAAAAAAAGTCTTTGCTTTATATTAAATAAATAAATCATTCTATGCTGTTCATTTAAATTATTTATATTTATATCACTTTTATGCCACATCTGCAAAAAGATGCATGGCGGAAAATGGACCTAATTTTGAACCATGTGGTTTTCTCTTCGTTGCACCGACAGATACCATTATTGTCAGATGAATGATTTTTATCAAGTCTGATTTTTAAAGTTTAATATGCCGACTTAAAGAAACTGGCTCCACTCCTTTTCCTCTTCTTCAATGAAAAAAGGCAAGTGACAATCACCGAGTCTCAGAAATTGAAATCAAACATGTGTACTCTATTTGAAGCTTTCTCTTCGAAGCGACCGATGCTGACTACAAGTATGAATCCTTCACGACGTCATCAACCAAGATCATGTCACTGGAATGAAAGGCTGAGGAGTGATAACGCAAAGACATTTTCTTTTCTGCAACACAGCCACATTGCAACCCGCAGGTTTTCTCCATTTCGGTCTTGTTTTGCTAAGTTGGGCCAAAAGCACATAAAGTCTTTCGAAGCGAAGACTTGTGACGAGACAATTTATATTTTCTCCCGATTTTAAGATCAGTGTGATGTTCGGCACCTTTACTTATTGGTTACGGGTAAATCGAAGCGATCCGTGTCTTATAAATAGTTCCCTTTCTTGCTCACTTAACTACGTGAGAAAAAAAGGCAGAGAGTTCAACTCTCGAGTCTTTGCACTCCCGTGTAGAATACAAAAGGAGAAATTTCAATTAAGTTAAACATATTCTGGCCTTCTGTATTTCGAATCGTGTCAGAACCGAAATATTACCGAAACATGTGGCAATGTTTCCGTTCTAGTACGATACAAAAAATTCTCTTCGTGCAACTATTACACTGAAAACATTGGAAACAATTTTCAAACTCGATAATATGTTTAAAAAATAAAAAATATCCATTCAAGTCCAGAAATCGGTTACACTCAGGTATGTAAAGCCAACGATTTTGAAGCTGTTACATGGAAAAAATATGATTCAACTTCTTTGGGTGTTAGCACATAAACCGCTGTAAATCGGGAAGTTTTAATCGGTCCCCCTATACTCATCGTACTGCAGCCACCGTGAATGCGGATATATATACATGTGTTGTATGTCTAGATAATAAGCCAGCACGTATGAAGAAGCCAGGTTTACAAATAACATTTTAACCTGTGGATTTCACTTTTTGATTCCGGGACTTGCAGAGAGTTAACATCGTACTTATCAGCTAAGTACCGTAGACTATCTCCACCTTTCCACGACGTCAATGTGTGCCGTGGGTACTTAACAATTATCTCCAGACGTCAGTCGTGCGGTTCATCAACCCTTCTTCCCCCGACTGACGCCTTCGCTCAAATAGTGGCGCCGTTAGCTTAGGCCAGAACTCTACGGAGAAAATTGAGAGCATTTTTGTAGTTTTAAAAGGGGTGATTTGAGCGGTAACCTCGCATTATGAAACGAAGGTAAATTTTGAGTGTTTTTGAGTTTTCAGGCGAAGACAGTAGGGAAGAGAGCATGTATGTCGTGTAACATACTCAACTTGTTTTGAAAATACAACACGAGTGGATTGGATATCTGGTTCACTATAGTGACTAACATATCACAACTGGAAGCCTACCAGTGCCAGAAGAAACGGATGTGCAGATTTAGCTAGTTGCTTAATCTATTCCGTTTACAACGATTATTATCCATAAGTTCCACTGCACAGGACTGCGATGTAATTCTTTCCTCGTACATAACTTGATATAAATAAATAAGTGGTTGCAGCATTGGTCGATCAATAGATCGACCACCAGCTATTATCAACCTTGAACCAGAACCTTCAGCCTCACCGCTAACTCATCAGATCAAGCGACCGTGCGCCTGACTACGTTCGCGAAACCGCCAAACTCTGTAATCGAACCCAGGTGATTATTCCGGCATGTTGCCCGAAATAACGCTAAAGATCGAGACTGGTTGACTGTCAACTACTCCGGATATTCCCTGAAGTAACGAAGTACAGCGGTCAATTAACTCCACAAAAAACTATCTGATTCGTACATTGCGACAATGCAATTTTTCTTAGTGGCGTTCTACACTACTGCGGTACATCAGCCATAGTCAGGGAACTACATGACGTATATCAGCTCGGTCGTCAGTGATTCTTTTCTTTTTTTGGCATATCTGAAAGATATACAATATAATTTTTAATGCCTAGCCTATATTCGCGGATATCTATACTAAGCAGTTGCTGAAAATGTTGAGTATCCATTCTGGCTTCAAGGTTAAAGTCATCTGCATCTTTTGGACCGACTAAATCATTACTATTTCTATCTCCATTTATTCTTAAGTAATCAATGATAGTACGGTCGATATGTCTTAAGAAAGTAAACCCCAAAAGTCGTCTTCAACCACGGTGTGTTCGACTTTAGATGTGAGAAAGCAGAGCATCAGAAGAAACATGATTTTTTGAGATTAAATTCTCTTTTCACAGTAAATTGCACACTGGCATCGTAGTTATTTTTAGTTTAGGTCCAAAGAACACATTTTAGCATTGTTATTACCTCGTATCTTCATAAAAAATGATGGAAAGAGAGCCTCCAAAGAGGATATGATATCATTCGCCTCGTAAAAACTTTCACTCGCCCCAGGCCACTTAAGATGATACACACAACAACCACATCTCCATCCTCCATTCCAAGTTGAGGCGTTTCTCCGCCTGAGCAAATCGCCCGAATCGCCCCTCGTTAATGAATGCTCTCAATCGGTAATCTATACCGCAAAAAGGATAAATCATGTTCGATGACATCGGACAAACGGAAGAAAATTTCGTACGCGAAGAACTGATAGGAGTTATGCTGTTATATTTATAGGTGTATTCCGAATCATTTATTATTTGACACAGTAATAATACTTTGCAATTCGCAGATTACCAGATACGTCAGTTCAGACATAAAGTGAGAACCATTCCCTAGAATATTAAATTTATCAATTATATTTCCTTATGGGCCGCTTCAGCACGCCGAAGGAGGATAAAAATGGTATTGTCTTAGTTGTGTTGGAGCAAGAACAGAAAAGAAAGCCCAAATCTTATGTGAGCTAATGAATCACGAATAAAAGCTGTGGGCTGTATTTTTTTATTTCGCAGTGATGCAAGGGACATGCTACTTTTAAAGTAGTGCGGTTCTTGTTTTCTTATTTTGCAGAGGATTGTTTCAATAAGTGCTATTGCAACACTAATTGGAAAGTTGGAAAATATTGCAACGTTTGTTGGCTGACATCAACGAGGACCTCCAACGTCAGGAGGCATTGGGTTTGCCTACGTCAAGAACTGCCCGATGGTGCTGATGTTGGTGATGGACAAGTGCTGACATCAATGTGGTGATGGCGGCAAATGCTGTCAGAATGCTGATGAAAATGATGTTCTGCTGTATTTTGGCTGTTCGGGATAATTTCCGCTATTGGACTACCCTACCATGCATGTAGTGCTCTTGGGACATGACCCAGTTTCGGCAGGTTTATCGGTTGTTGTTAGTTAGACCTTTTGTGCAAATACACTCCTCGAAATTTTAACTCGACCACTACGCCAATGTCCAATTGTTTAACTTGCGTACTCTCCAGGCTAGCGTCTGGAAAACATAAGTCATCACTTTGCAACGCTAAGTGTCTGTACCCCAGCCTTGGGTGATGTGTGGCACATTCTGTCGAGATACGCGAATAGAAGCACGTTTCGTCGCTCGGGATGACGGGCTTCTGTAGAGATTAACAGAAGTACTGATTGATGAAATGCTGCGAGGTTATGAGGACATAGGTACAGTCGGCCAATGATGGCTGGTGTATCAACGGATGTAGTCGGTTTGTGAAAATTGGTACAATTAGACAAGTGCACGGCCCATCCATCGCAGTGCGGATAGAGCGATGCGAGTGGCTTGTAAAGTAACTCTCAGATACCGGAATTGCTCGATAGGATAAGTTATTGATGTCCTCCTGTTGCAAACGTGCATTACGTGTGAGTTCGACGACAAACGATGGTCATGCTTTTTGTGGTCGAGCGAAACTGGTGCTTTGTTTCGATTCTGATGACACAGACATCTGATGACATCTGATGACGTTACCACCTGATGGCATTTAAATCCGCTAACGCTGACCAAAGTGACGCAAACATCCAATGATAGTGACAGCTCTGCGAAAGTTGCACAGCATTATCTCATCTCTCGCAATCGAGCTAAGTTCAGCGCGAAAGTCTTGGCTACACATTACGAATAAATTGGCTCAATCGTTTTGCGGTTAGTTACGGACAAAATTGATATGATTTTTAGTTATTTTAAAGTTGTGTCTAAAGACTTCTAGTTCCGAAGAACGAGAAGTAGTCCCAAAAAGGGATGGAAATCCAATTGAAATGAGAAGCAGATTTCGACGGCGAGAAAAGGCTAAAGCAATTGCCGCCGTGGGAAGCAGTGTAGAAAATATTCATTCTGGTGCAGATGCTCTCTGCATCGCCGTCACGACCCACTTGCAGAAAGTATCAACACCTACTCGAAGTCATCTTGCTCCCCTGTGGCGCCCATTATCAATCTCTTACTTGATATCATTTCAAGAAAGTTATCAGTTCTCGGGTGCCCTTCAAACGGTGCAAAATAATGTTCTTCATTTGCATTGCGCCACACAAGGACCCAGACAGTTTTCTTGCTGTACTCGTCCGATTCGATCGCAGCCAGCAAATACGAAGTCCACCAGTCACCGATTGGGATATTTTCCACTCCCGTCTTTGTGAGTGCTGCAACTTTTCCTCGCTCCTCAGCGAAACGATTTATCATGGAGAGCGCCTCTCCGAAGCGATTGATTTGCTCAGCCTCCCAGACCTTATAGAAGTCGAGTCCTAGTATATCAACGTATGCGTTGCCAGGGTAGCCGACTAGGTACTCTTCACGATTCGACACGTCCTGTGGGGCGTAGCAGTACAATATCTGATGCATGCCACGCTTTTCACGCAAGTAGTCAACTGTCATTCGCCAAAGCTGGACAAACTGCTCCTGGGTGTCACTATCACATCTCCACCAAGGCCAATCTTGGTTGTGCTCATGGTAGGGACGCAGCACAATAGGGATGAGAGTTCCATCATCGCGTCGCAGCTCAGAGTGGAAGTCCGCGACGCAATCGAGAACGGAGAGGTACGGTACGTATAGTTCTCCGTCTTCAAGGATGCTGCTCACAGCAGGGGTGCTGTCGAACACGTTCCCACCGGACACAGGGTTGTGTTGGTGCAAAGAGACTGTATTGATACCGCCGCGCTTATCGACTTCGTAGATATACTTTGCAATGTCCGTGAATTTGACTCCGTCAATGTTTTCTTCTTTTCCTGAAGTAATACCGCCGAGGTCCCAGCCATACACAGCCGGCCACGAGCCGATAGCATCCTTCAAATCGCTTCGTTTTTCATCACACTTCCACCAAACACCGTATGCAGATGTGTCTTGGTGACCAAAGAACACACCATTTCCGGCTTGATCATGGAGCCTGTGCAGGAGAGCCCTTGAGTTTTTGGTTGATTCAGGGTCGGACGGACGCGGTCCCCCCATAGTGGTAGTAAAACGGTTGACACTCTCGTAGAAGACCTGCTCACAATGAAAATTGAAACTAGTTGAACTGATAGAGTCTGTGAGAGTGGAGTGCGGGAACAATGTATCTTTTTAGGTTGAAGAGCTAGTTCTTATTCAACACGGTGCCTCTACTTGTAATATATAGCAATTTGAGGGCCAGCTTTTTTTGACCACGACGACTATTTGCAAAAACCATAGCCCATGAACCAAGACTGGCTAATATTGTTCGTTGTTGGGCAAGAGCTTCCACATGCGCCTTACATGTTTTGCACTCTCACTGTGACTGATAATTGCTGATGAGTTTGAAAAGTCCAGGCGATTTGATTTTTCAAAACTGGTCGAAGTAACAAACGGTTGTAAAAAAGTTCGGAATTTTCCTGGTTTGTGGGGCGGTCTTCTATGGAGATATGATTTCTCCTTTCCTCTTTTCAAAATTTCAAGCTAAATCATAATAGTAATATGGTAATTTTTGTTTATACCTGTTTTATGTTTCAAATATTCAAATACTTGTAAATGAACTTTTAATTTGATAAAGTAAAATGACGTTATCTTTGAAAATTCCAAGTGACGGTGGCCTGGGGCCTTGCCGCTCGTATGAAGTTCCGAATTTCTAAGGTGTGAGTTACTCGATTTGATTTGCCTCATGGCTGAAATGATTTTTTGGATTTTATTGGGCGCTGTAAATTTGATAAATTATTCAGGCAGTACTTACTTTTGTCTTGTATATCAACCATCGTTCGGTTCATATTTTTAATTGATTCCTTGTAAGAGCACCAATTAATGCTTAAATAACTCGGTTTTCTTATGCTTAACAAGCAGTGAAGGAAACAGTTAAGTTACTAAACTACTGGATAATTGTCATACGGTTATTATTATGAACCATTCATTATGGTTAGACGTTTGCTTCCATTTTTCATATTTTTGTTTTACGTTTAAAATGTTTTACATTAACAATGATATTCAAAAACACAAATGTAATAGTATTCTTTGGATAAAGTAAATTGTAAGTGTGTACGTTTTAAATTTTCTGTATCTTGTAAATTCTAGTTGTTCGATTATTTGATATTGTGAATGTACATTCTTAGGTTTTGGCACGTTTTCATATCGATCGCAGAAAGCTTCGTGTAGCGTTACGAAAGAAAGTGAAAATGTACACCTCGACATTTTGAATGTTTTGTTTACTCTTGATATTTTCTATAAGTTTCCATTTTCGATACAGTAGAAATTAATATACTATGTAATATAGAACAGTAATGAACCGAGAACTTTCAATGTATTTTTATCATGAATTCACCGTCAGTTGATGCAATTGAATTTTGATGTAGTTATGGCTTTCAATACATCACAATGGTTTCATGTATTGTAACAAAGCAAAGTATTTTCTACATTTATGTTCCTGATAAAAGGCCTGCATACCATCTGAGTGCAAGAAATCCTTAGAAAATCTAATGATTCCAAATATGGGATGCATTAACCCTTGTTATTCCTGTGATAACGACAGAACGTTTGTGGATTAAAACAAACTTAAAAATTTTCCTAAACAGCGAAGAAAAGTATATCAGATTACTTTTGTATCACATCATAAATGAGCTTGCGTATTTCCTTTTAATAAAAAAATTGAGCATTTTTTAAAGTAATGTTTTCTTATTTTATGTTTTTCTTATTTTATTTTGTTCTACTTAATCATAAGCACATTCCGGTATACAGCTCTACTACTTTTTTATATTTAAATTTTGGTTAATGTTTTTGGTCTCTCTAACTGATAAGAATTCATCTTTTACCCCTTTCATTTAAAATTGTTTTACATTATTCTAATTTATTTGGTTTGCAGAATTCTTGTCCGACTTCGATTGGTCTAATTTAGGTGTATTATGATTTCATCTTAATAAATACCGTTTATTTATTATTTATTACCCTCTGCTGGGAATGCAGCCGTTCCACTCAAGAAAGAACCCTAGACTCGCGCCTTCGGCGCCTGTTATTTTCCTACAGTTAGAAGCCTCAATTCCTCTCCACTGTTGTATTCTGGGTTGCAAACAGTCGGAATTCTTCCTCTTACAAAAGGAAACGCAGTTATACATGATATTTCTGCGCTGCGGGCGCTGGTCTACAAGCGTGAACGAAGACGGTCCCCGGGTAGTATGCATGACAGAGGCATTTGGCACGTGCTGAAACACCCGGGGTATCCACGTCACGGAGACAGTGATGCAGCGCAGAGAGCGCTGAGCTGAAACATTTTGTGCGGTGTTTTGCGATTGAATGCGTTATAGAACCCCCGGCCCGATGATCCCCCGGAACATTGGACCTGCCAGAGCAATCTGTGGTTTTTAAGTCGTTTTATGAACACTAGATGGTGCTTTGGGACAATTAAAGATAGCCACAATTCGCGCCTAAGGCGCGACATTTCTCCCTCGCCCCATGGCCCCAACGTACCCCGCGTTATATTTAACTTCACTCCCGCGACGTCTGCAGTGAAAAGGCGCCTAAGGAGCGTCAAGAAGCTGCAGTGGAGTGTTGGTGTCTCGTGGATTTTTGTTTTGCGACTGTGCGACCAATCTCCATTTACGATGAGGGGGTCTGGAGTCGCACCAAAAGCGCTACGTGCCCCTCATCCTGAAGAGGGCTGGCCGGTGTAAGTGAATATTCGTTGTGCTTTGAATACAAAGATGAGTTCGCACCGGAAACGTGACGGGAGGGAATGCATGTCGACGGGAATGCATGTAGACATACCAAACGCATGTGGTGAGCCGCGCACCGTGAGAATATCTCGTAGTCGCGCCTGTCAGCGCTGGGCACACCCACGGCGCGCGAGATTCGCCACGTGTGTGTGGAGGTACGCTGGAGGCGGATTGACATTCGATCATGGTCTGGCGCGCCGGGACGGGTTCAGTCCATTGGGCTGATTTGTAAATTTATTTGCCCAAATTGACACGTGTCCCGACCCGACGCGTCTGTGTCCAAATCTACACCTAATCCCCGACCCCCATTCCTCGTGATACGCGCGGATCGGCCGACTCACTCCTACTCCCCTTCACTCTCTCCCCTCTGGCACTCTCTAGACAATCATCGGTCCCTTACGCCCCTTCCGCGCAACTCGACCAGCACCACCCGCGCAGCGTCCTTCGTCACGCCGCGCGCACCACGTCTCTTTCTAACTGATGCTGCGCAAATTCGCGCCATAAGGCGCGAATAATGAAGACATATACGCGCACCAACACATCGCGCCACAGGGCGACTCAACCGTTGACAGGCGCGGCGCCTTGTAAAACCGCGGAAACCACGGGCCGGCACTACCGTACTCCGCGCAACGATGTGGAACCACTCGGCTACGTCGCGCCAAAGGTTGGACT
>JAVCKV010530464.1:0-11287 GCA_032274145.1 Herpochondria borealis | reverse complement strand
TGTCACTAGCAGCTTGTGTTCGTGGCTACCGTTGTATTTTTACGACAAGCGACAAACAGAGTAAATCTAAATTCGATATTCTACGTGCTCATGGTGCGGAAGTAATCGTATGTCCAACTAATGTAACACCTACTGATCCTCGCTCTTATTATTCTGTAGCTGAAAAATTAAGTAAAGAAATTCCAAACTCGTTTTGGTTTAATCAATACGATAATTTGGCTAATCGTCAAGCACATTATGAAAGTACAGGTCCTGAAATTTGGGATCAGACAGATGGAAAAATTACTCACTTAATCGTCGGAGTTGGAACAGGTGGAACTATTTCAGGTACTGGAAAATTTCTAAAAGAAAAAAATCCTAATATTAAGATTTGGGGAATTGATACCTACGGATCTGTCTTCAAAAAATTCCATGAAACAGGTGAGTTTGATGAAAAAGAAATTTATCCATATATCACAGAAGGAATTGGTGAAGATATCTTACCTAAAAATGTAGACTTCTCTGTCATTGATCATTTTGAAAAAGTAACAGACAAAGATGGTGCAGTGATGGCTCGTAGAATAGCCAAAGAGGAAGGTCTTTTCTTAGGTTATTCTGCCGGATCAGCTTTCGGAGGATTAATGCAAATGAAAGATCAATTGACCAAAGATGATGTCGTGGTGGTTTTGATTCATGATCATGGTAGTCGTTATGTTGCTAAAATTTATAATGATGATTGGATGCGGGAGCGTGGTTTCTTAGATGATGATTTGAAAGTAAAAGATATTATTTCTAAAAAAACAGATAAGACTTTCCTTTCTGTAGGAAAAGAAACAACGGTGCGAACTGCTTTCAAAATGATGAAGGACAATGATATTTCTCAAATGCCTGTGATGGAAAATGGAAATATTTTAGGTTCTATTTCAGAGACGACGGTGTTAAACTTCTTGTTAGAAAATCCAATGTTGAATACAGAAAAAACAATTGACGCTATCATGGAAAGTCCTTTTCCTATGGTCGAAATTGAATTGCCTTGTAAACAACTCAGTAAATATTTTACTAAAAAAATACCTGCGGTAATGGCGAAAGATCAAGCTGGAACATTGCACATTTTAACGCAGTATGATATTATTCAAGCGGTATAAGTAACGATGTGATAAACTATAAATGATGAACGCCTTCTATCTTAAACAAGTTAGAAGGCGTTCATCATTTATAGTTCATCATTCATCCTTATCAGAATATCTCTATCTGATTGGTAATTTCACTTTCGTCAGTAGTTTCTTTCTTTGGAGAAATAGGTAGCAGCGGTAAAACTCGTTTGACCACCCGAAGTTTGTGAGAATATTTTTTAGTCCCTTCATTGTAAATTCCGAAGTGATCTATTTTATCAATACGAACTTGACCAGAGGCATGAATTACTTTTCTATCTTCCAACAAGATACCTACATGAGTTATTTTTCCTTTTCTATTTTCAAAAAAAGCGAGATCACCAGCTTGTGCTTGTTCTACAAAATCAACCAACTCTCCTGTTTCTACTTGATCTTTGGCATCCCTTGGCAATTTGATCCCTATCATTTTAAAGATAACTTGGGTAAATCCAGAACAATCAATCCCCAATGGACTTCTACCTCCCCACAAATAAGGAGCATATAAATATCTACGTGCAATTTTTATTAAAAATTCTGCATTAGGTTTGATATCCGCTGGAAAATAAGCTTGACCACTATAAGTAAAACTTTTTCCATCCATATCGAATTTCACCCCATCATAATTAGGCAAGGTCGCTCCTATCGTTATAGGAATATAGTGACCATCAGTCATTGCTCCCTGAAGCATGTCTAAAGTACAAGCAAATTTTTCTTGGTATTGTTCAAACTCTGTAGGTGTAATTGGTTTGATTTGTTTGGTATCTACCCATCCAATATAGTTATCCCAAATACACCGAACTTTTGTCCAACTTCCTTTTTTTTCTAAAATCTCTACCGTCTCTCCAAAAAGAAGTTGAGAGACCATTTCACTAGTATCGGAAGAATTACTTCGAATAGGGATTACACTTAATGGGCAAATGCCATATCTCATATTGAGGCTATTTTTTTGAGTATTTTATTACGTTAAAAATAGCGGAATAGATTGAGATCACCTAAAATGGAGAAAGGAATTTTCTAAAATAAAATAAGAACGCAGATTGTTTTCACGTACATCGGGCTTTAGCCTATACCTGATAATCTCCTATTTCAAAGAATAATAAACTTTCCGATAAGCCGTTCAGATAAAGTAACTTTCAATATTCTATTTTCTGTAAGTAATTAGGGATGAGGAAGTGAATAACCTATCCATCTGACGAGGTTATTTTTTATTTTTTTATGAAATCAAAATAAAAAAGAATCCGTCAGATGGCTAGATTATTTATTTCCTCATCTCTTGGCTAAGAAATACGCATTCAAACAGTTACATTTGCATCCGAAATTATTAAATCGATTATGAAAAAAATATTACTTCTTTTTTTCTCTTTATTATTTTTTACTGATTTATCCGCTCAGGATAAACACTTTACACAATTCTATGCCTCTCCCTTAACCTTAAACCCTGCTTTAACTGGAGCTTATATAGGAAGATATAGATTATCCACGGTCTATCGAGATCAGTGGAGAAGTGTGATTGAAACGCCTTTCCGAACATTTGCAGCGGAGTTGGATGTTCGTTTTGATGTCAAAACAAACTCTCAATATAAGGATGCTGCCGCAATAGGTTTATTATTCTTTAGAGATAGAGCTACTGGAATTGACTTTAGTACCCAACAAATTGCTTTATCTGGGGCGTATCATAAAGGTTTAGATTTCGATAATCGACAGTTTTTAACCTTAGGTTTTCAAGGTGGTATTTCTCAACGAAATGTCAACTATGAACAGTTAACCTTCGGTGATCAATTTAACGGAATCAATGGATATACATTTGGTACGGATGAAAATCTTCCAGGAAATAATTTTTCTTTTGGCGATTTAGCCTTAGGAATAAATTATGCTTTCAATCCTAAACCTCGAACATCTCTTTTTGTGGGTGCAGCGATGCATCATGTTTTCCAACCTCAAGTTTCATTCTATAATGAAGTATTGGATAATGATGGTTTACCATTAGGAAATGAAAAATTATATGCTCGATATTCTGTTCAAGTAAGTTCTGATCTTCCATTAGGACCAACCTTTTCTGTTTCTCCAAGAGTGCTTTGGGCAACGCAAGGGGCACACATGGAAATCAATACTGGAGCAAATGTAAAGATGTTGTTAACTGATTTTAATAACAACTCCTTATACTTAGGTGCTTGGGTTAGAACTGTAAAAAACAATGATGATGCACTTGGTCTTGATGCATTGGTTTTGATGGCGGGTATTGCTCAAGGCAATTTCCTTTTTGGATTTAGTTATGATGCTAACCTTAAAGATTTACAAACTTACCACCAAGGTCAAGGTGCTTTTGAAGTGTCTATTTCTTACTTTGGAGATTTTGATGATGATAATGTAATGTGTCCACGGTTTTAAAACGATGAACTATAAATGATAAATGATGAACGCCCTCTAGCTTGAATGAGTTAGAGGGCGTTTGTTATTTTGGAAAGGTATTGATGAGTTCTATTTTTCCAATTATATTGTTATTTTTTTAGGCTAAAAAATACGGTTTGCAGAATCATCAAATAGAGCTTTTCAGAATTAAAAGCCATTTATCTATAAGATGTGAAGGATGATGCAAATGATAGAGCAAAACAGAAAAGATTCCACTTTATTTACATAATATTGAAAAAAAGGAAAAATTATCGATTTTATAACAATAAACTTACTTTTAATATTGCACCACCCTAAATAAGTAAAATTATTGTTATAATATTTTTTCTTTCAAAAAATTATTATACATTTGTTACACAACAAAAAGTAAATGAAAATAAAATGCGCTTCATTTCATTTCATTTCATTTCATTTCATTTCATTTCATTTCATTTCATTTCATTTCTGTTATTCAGTTAATTAAAAAACTGAATTAACAAACCTATAATTAACTTTTATTTCCTCCATCCTTCAACGGAAGGATAGGGGTGCTAGTTTAATTGCTCTATTCATTTAGGATAGACTATTTTTTAATCAAAAAAATTTAACTATGAATTATTTAAAAAAAATGTTGCCTTTGTTAGGTGCTTTATCGAGCATCTTAACAATCTGGATAATTTCAATGGGATTTAGTGGCGGCGGAAGCTATACTATGAATATTCTACCCGTTTTCGCATCTCCTACTGGTTATACTGGTTCTTTCATCACTAATCCTACATTTGGTATTCTTGAAGCAAATAATCATGTCTCAAATTACTTTGATGACCCTGAATACTTAACCACAAACCAATATAATGGTAATAACTATATGTACGCTCAATATGGAGGAGCTCTTGAACAGGTGAATTGTACAGATATTGATCAAGGATTAGCAAATATTCAAACATCTAATGGTATTACTGGATTTATGTTTGCGGTAGATGTAAATACTCCAGGTGATGTATGGCTACAATATGTTTCCCAATGTCATGATGATTTTACAGGTAGCAATGAATTTGGAGATGGTATTTATTTCAAAGGAAGCAGGAATTACGGCGCAGGTGATTTTCCTACTACTCCTGAGGACTCAGATATTCTTATTGATATGGTAATAGAAACATCTTGTCGATTCCCTTGGTTCATTACACCAGGAGCAAGTCAGTACGGATGTGGTGGTACTGGAGATGTTTGGGATAGCCAAGGATAATAGATTTTATCCTTGGAGTTATTTTAAATTTTGAAATATAATATCATTCAGTTAAATTTCAAAAATCTGAAAAGTAAAATAATTTCCTTCATTTTATTTTTAAATCAAAAAAATTAAATCATGAAAAATATTTTTTTATTATTAATTATTTCCCTTTTGTTATTTTCTTGTCAAAAAGACGAGAAAGTTAGCCAAGAGGTTGAAAATATTTTTGGCTTCACATCTATGGAAAAAGCAGAAGAAGAATTAGGTAGTTATGCGAATTTCATGGCTCTAACCAATGGTTCAGTTAGTCTTCGTTCAACACTATACAAACATGCTAACAACTATGAGCAAGGTGAAATTTTTGCGAGATACATTGACAATTCAATTGCAAATCGAAGCGATGGAGGGGAATATAAAGTAGGTGACATTTCATTAATATTTGATCCGATACAACAAAAATATTTACCTCAAGAAGGAGTTGTTGATAATGATGGGAAAGTTAACATTCTCAATCCTCTTTTTGGAAAAACAAAAAAAATGAGTTTATCTAGAAATGGTGAATTACTTTTTGAAACAGAAAAATATATTCCAGAAAAACTTTCTATCGAATTCTTAAATGGTACTGAAATTCCAAATAATACAAGTTTGATTGGAATGAAAAGGAACGAATTTGAACTATCTTGGAATTCTGATGATAATAATGAGAATGGCATTATTGTTTTTATGATTTGGCGTGGTGACCGAACCGATGTATCACCTCATAATCAAACTGATTCAGAAATAGTAAGAAAAGCAATCAAATTAGATGATACTGGAAACAAAAAAATCTCAAAAGATTTCTTCACTGACATTCCAAAAAATGCAGTAGTAGCATTGTTTACAATGAGAGGTGATATTTCAATACATGAAGTAGAAGGTAAATCATTTAGATTTTCTCTGCTATCAGAAGAGAAAAGTAACTTAGTTTTATTAGACTAAATCAATATTCTCATAATTTTAAATTAGTAGACATTCCCTAATCTACTTAAAATAAAAGCGGGTTAATCTAAAACTTTATTATCATGAAATTTAATTTAAGCTTTTTAGCATCATTAATTGTTATTCTTTTAGCATTATCAAGTTGCTCTAAAACAGAGAACTCCAACGACGAAAAACTACTTAACACAGTCAGTCAAGAATTAGTATCTCCTAATGGAGTACTTATGGCAAAATCTTTAACTTCCTTACATGAAATAATTAGTCCTTCTGTAGAGGGTTTATTCACTGAGGAGGTTGAATTTAATATTACTAATTATGATTTTCTTGAGACGGATAATCAAACAGCCATGATTATTAATTTTGAAACTAAAGATAGAATCACCAATCAGGTAATCTTTATAAAAGAATATTCAATTTTAAGAGCACCTGATAAATGCTACACAATAGTCTGTGATGGTGATTGTGAATGCCAACCTAATGGAACAATCAGAAATGACGGTGTAAATTTCGCATGTTCTGGTGACGGTTGCAGTTGTAGCATGACAATTAGAGAGCATGATTGTGACAGGAATTAATGATTAAGGTAAACATATTTACAGCGTGTAAAAATTTTCTTTTACACGCTGTAGTTTAGCATACAGCCTTGATTAATAAAACCAGACTGAGTACATAATTTTCTTACACATTTATGTCAAAAAACATACTACTACTATTTCTAGGAAGCTTTTTTTTCATCTGTGGATTATCTCAACTAAAATGGCTAAACCTAACAATATTCTTTGCATTTGTCCCTTTCTTGATTTTTTTAGATGAATATCCATCAAATAAAAAGTGGCAATTAATATTTTTAGCTATTTTTGTTTCTAATCTTATTTCATTCAGATGGTTAGAAGAAACTATAACATTGCTACAATATTTTCTTCTCTGTTTCTTTTTCTCATTATTTTTTTTGCTTCCTTTTCTAACAAAAAAAATTAAGCAAAACGAAGTTTCGTCATCGGTTCTTTTTGCCTCTGCTTGGCTAAGTTTAGAATACTTTTTTTTAAATTCTATTGTAGCATTCCCTATGTCTATTTTAGGACTTTCATTGAGTCATTATCCTAAACTAATCCAATGGTGGGAATATACTGGCTTGGATGGAGGAAGTCTGTGGATACTTATAGTAAATATAAGTATCTATCTATACTTCAAAAAGAAAAATACTTTTTTGTTCCCTGCTGTAGTTCTCTTCCCTATTATAATATCTCTTAGTATTTTTTTCTCAAAAGAAAAGAAACACTTATCCAAAACAAAACTTTGTATTGTAAGGACTAATTTACCTTGCCAAGAAATAAAGTATAATAAAAGTTCTTCGGAATTAACATCAGAACTAATAGATAAAACTAATCACATAATAACAAAAAAGGATAGTTCAAATTATGTTATAGTATGGCCTGAAACAGCATTAACTAAACCAAAGGATTTTAATAATATAGAAGATAGTGATTTTACATCCTTTTCAAAAAATGAATTAATCCATAAAAACATGGTATTAACTGGAGGCTTTTTAAAAGACTTCGACTTAAAAAATAGGAATGGATCATTAAACGTAGAAGCAATGTTTAGTAAAGGGGGTATTCTAAATGAAAAATATTTTGTATATAATTCTATACTTGCTATTTCTAATAACAGAACCTGGTTTAGAGTAAAAGAAAAGTTAGTTCCTTTTAACGAATATCTTCCCATATTTGAAAAAGAATTTTTCCTTTCTAAATATATATATACAGGACCTTTCTTTTTTTCAAAATACAACAATATAGAAAACGTAACTTATCAAGAATTAGAAATTGCACCCCTAATTTGCTATGAATCATTTTTTGGAGACTTTGTTAGAAAATTCGTTTCTAAAGGAGCTAATATTATTAGTATTAGTCTAAATGAGGGATGGTTCAATTCTAAAAAAGGATTTCAACTTACACATAGCCATGCAATCGCAAGAGCAATAGAGAATAGAAGAAGTGTAGTTAAATCATCAAATTGTGGTATTGCAGCCTATATTGATGAGAGAGGAATAACTCAAATACATGATGAAATTTCAAATGGATTTCAGACTAAAGTAAATATTTCTAATAAGGAAACTTTCTATCAAAAGCATGGCGACTATATTGCTAAATTTTCCATGCTTGTGTGTGGAATCTTTCTTTTAACAAGTTGTCTAATTCTTTTATTTCCAAGAATTCATAGTGACAAGGATTAAATTTAATTAAAGTAAAACAAAAGAATTTCAAATTCGGAAAACCTTTGTCAACAAAACAAAAATACAAACAAACCTACCCTTTCGTCAAATCCACCCCAGTCACATATTTAGAACTTTTCGACAATCGAAAAGGAAAGTGTTGCGTCACTCTATCTGTCTGATTATCAAGGCTTTCTTCATATTTTAATTCAATGACCAAACCTTGATCTTGAATCATATATCTTTCAAAAGAAAAAGAATGGAGGAGAGAAAAATAGCGTAAATGTCTATCTATTGTTATACGAAATTTTGCATCAGGAGAACCATAATACGAACGAAGGTAGGAGTTTAATAAAACAGGTCGGAGGTCTTGTTGCGCTTTGGCAAAGGATTGCACTAAAGCGAACTGCTCATTTTTTTTATAATTATTAAAATTAAAATCTTGGAGATTAAATATTGGGAAGGGCTTCGACAGCTTACTTCCCAATAAGTTATTTTTTAGTTTTATTTCAAAAACAGGATCATTAATTGCTTTGACTGCTCCGTACCAACGGATTCGGAATTTTTTACGCTCCGCAACACCCATCACATTTTCTTTATATGTCGTCAAATCCTCAGTGTCTAAATAAATATTATTCACTTGCCGATCTGGAAATATTTTTCGAAAACCAACGGGATGCAATCGAATCATTTGTTGGACTGCATCAAAGTCTAAATGCTCTGCTTTGTATTTTCTTTCGTATCTCAAACGTCAGTTTTCAGTTCTACAGTTTCTACGATTTCCAATCCATAACCGATTAATCCAATTCTACGTTTAGGACTATTCGTGATTGCTCTTATTTTTCTAACACCCATTTCACGGATGATTTGCGCACCTACTCCAAAGTCTCTTTGCGACAATGTTGCATTTCTATCCCAAGCTACTTTTCCGTCTTTCTTTCCTTTTTCCATTTCCTTCAAATAGCTCAATAAAGAATCGCCTTCATCTTCATGTCTCATATAAACCAGCAGACCTTTTCCTTCATTCGCTATCAATTCCAAAGACCGTTGTAATTGCGTTCCATATCCATCAAAAAGAGAACCTAATACATCTCCAGTATTCGAGGCAGAATGCACCCTTACCAAAACATCATCCTCCACATTCCAATCTCCTTTCTTAATCGCCAAGTGCGTATCTCCTGATGTGATTTGCGTAAAAGCAGTTACTTCAAAATCTCCAAAACGAGTGGTTACATTTACGGTCAATTCTTTTTCGATGATGCGCTCCGTTTGCATACGATGAGCGACCATGTCTTTGATAGAGATTATTTTAAGGTCAAACTTTTTAGCAATCTCTAACAATTGTGGCAGCCTTGCCATTGTACCATCTTCATTTAGAATTTCAACCAATACACCTACTGGTGCAAAGCCAGCCATACTTGCTAAATCAATAGAAGCTTCCGTATGTCCAGTTCGACGAAGTACACCACCTGATTTTGCTCTCAATGGAAAGATATGTCCAGGGCGAGCATAGTCCGTTGATTTTGTATTAGGGTCTACTAAGGCTTTGATACCTGTCGCTCTATCATACGATGAAATACCAGTACTACATCCTTGACCTATCAAATCAATAGAAACCGTAAAAGCAGTTTCATGAAGTGCCGTATTGGAAGTGACCATCATTGGCAGATCTAATTCATCAGCCCGATTTTCATCTATCGGTGTACAAATGAGTCCTCGTCCATGCGTTGCCATAAAATTGATAATATCAGGCGTAACACATTCTGCTGCACAAATGAAATCTCCTTCATTCTCTCGGTCTTCATCATCTACTACGATGATTACTTGACCTTTACGAATAGCTTCGATGGCATCTTGAACGCTATCTAATTGTAATTCTAAATTTGCTTTTGGTTGATTATCTGTCATTATCATGATCTTGGTTTAAGATAACGGTTAACTATAAATTAGTTGTTAACTGTTATTGGTTAGAAAAATCTGTTCTAGCTTGTTTACAGAATATTCCCAACTAAAATTTTCCTTTATAAAAATTCTTCCTTGTTTTGAAAATTGATTTCGTAAGATTTCATTTTCCAAAAGCAAAGATATTTGTTTCGTCCAACTTTCTACATTATTTGCAAGGAGAATTGTATTTCCTTCTGCTGCTCCAATTGCATTGTTCACTTGACTAGTCGTAATACATGGAATTCCCATCGACATCGCCTCCAAAATTTTGTTTTGTTGTCCCCTACCCCAAAAGATAGGCGCTACAAATATTTGAATGGAAGCATAAGCATCTCGAATGTCTTCGACCCATCCAGAAATGGTAACATTTTTATTTTCTAATTGTTTGACTTCGGCGGTGGGTCTTGCCCCTGCTATCAATAATTTAACCTTAGGATACTTTTTTTGAAGGTTCGGTAAAACTTCTTTTGCCAAATACTTTGCTGCTTGTACATTAGGATAATAGCCCATGTTTCCTACAAATCCTATTTCAAATTGGGAATTACTATTCCTTTCTTTCTGTGTTAAATATTTTTCTCTTGAAATAAAAAACTCCGTATCTACTCCATTAGGCACTACTTTAATTCTTTGATTATCAACTACTTGTAAGTGTTCTTTGTCTTGTTCTGAAATAATGGTATGAGAATCAAAATCGTAAAATACAGCTGCTTCATATTCACTTAGCTTACTTACATCTCTTTTAAAAAGCCATTTCAACAATCCTTTTGAGTTATCTGACCGACGCTCCATTCCAAGTGAAAAGGCATCCATATAATCAATGGTTTTTGGAAAAGATAACTCCCGAACATATTCAGAAGTTCTGATTAATTGACAAAAAATATGATCGGGCTTTTCCTTATTGATTATTTTATGAATCTGTTGCTTTATTTTTTTATCATAAAAAAAACCAACCTCTAATGGCTTGTCATTGAAGAAAGTCATGGAAGTATTCCAGTAGGCTTTTATTTTATTGATTGGAAAAACATGGATAGTAGAACAAAATTCTTGAAGATGCGCTAATGAAGATGCAGCTACAGATTCATCATCTAAAGACAACAATATAATTTCATGCTTTTGAGCTAGTAATTTTATCTGATAATATAACCGAAGTTTATCGCCTTTCTCTAAAGGATAGGGAAAACGAGATGTAACGATAAGCAACTTCATGTATTAGTGAATAGTGAGATAAATTGATAGTTAATAATTTTTGAGAGAGAGGAATATAAATGAGTCTATGTTGAATACAGTGGGTAGTAAACAGCAAATGCTTTGTTGTTGATGGAAGATGCTAGTAAGTTCTGGCATTGTTCATTTTTTTCATCGAAAAAAAAACGAACCAAAAAATTCTAGTCTATTCCAATT
>JAVCKV010530242.1:0-11292 GCA_032274145.1 Herpochondria borealis | reverse complement strand
CCACATTGCAGATCCTGCCCCAAAGGTGAAGAATCCTTCACTCGTGGTGAAGAAGATTGTTCACTTTTAAACCGACTGAGAGCACAGAACACCACTACAAGTGCTATTGTATGTTGCAGTAGAATCGAATCGAATCGAAGCTGCGCACATAACTCGGCGAAGCAAGCGAGAAGGAAGCAAATCAAAACATTTTCGACGATTTTTCTCACAGAGTAAAGTTTTCTCTAGTCTCCCTATTAACTGCTTTCAAGATGAGCTCATACTTATGAGGTTTTAATTGTCTCATATCTCAACAGCGCACACCAAAGCAAACTATCCGATTATTATACGTTAAGTGGGTGTTGAAGTCTTTAACTGAGACAGAAGCCCGGCCAATGCGACGGGGCAGCTATAATAATTCGTGTGAATATATACAATTTTGGTGTGCTTCCTCACACAACGGTGTGAGGGCGTAGAAATCACCAGTAGGGTGAAACACCAGTAGGTGTTGACCATATGGCCTATGCGACTAACAGTACGGTTGTCAAGTTTCTGCTGCTGCTGTAAGCCTGCCTGTGTAATGTCGCCAAGACCGCACGGCAGAAGACCCCAGGTTATCTCAACCGGCGGTAATAATCTCCCCCAGTTCGGGGCTACAAGTTCCACGTAGCAGGCTACTGAACACTCGCCGCTTCTTATGCCGCTGCTGCCGCTGCTGTCGCCGCTGCCGAATAAACCTGGATGTGATCGTCATCGTCCTCCTCCAAGTTTTACAAAGGCAAAGGTAAGATGGGGCAGCGAAGTCCGAACGAACAGAGACCCCAGGAGCTCTGAATACAGACACGGTATCTCCAACGCCTTACTAGTCATTCATTGGCCAGCAGGTCTTCAAGTCGCGGAGATAAATAGATCTCGACGTTGGTTTCTAACATTTTCATATTTGACTCCCATCTCGACTGCCGCATCCTTCCCGGTCGTGGATGGAAACTTCTGCATCTTGCCTACGGTCACCCACATCGAGATCATGGAACGACAGTTCAATTTGTGTTAGTCGGAATAAGCTATCGCCGTAAAAAAACGCTCCGGCCCCCATGAAAGACGCCTGCTCTAATTGAATGATTGTGATGTTTCCTACTACACGCATGCGGCAGCGCAGCCCAATCCATATGCTCGCGTCTACGCGGGGGTCGACGCGTCGACAGGCGTTGTGGACCATTCTGGAATGTTCTTCAATCAGGGAACTTCCCCCTTGCACATGCTGCCAGCTTATTGCGGGATGCAGAGCCGTTTAAGGTGTAGTACACGAGCGGAGTCGTCTGTTGCTAATTCCGTAAATTCTGAAGCATTCCATGAAAATATCTACTATTGCATATGCCCTTCTCTGTTCCCGCTTTCTAACTCTCGCATCTCGCTCTCCATCCCCGTCGCATTGCATTCTGGGCCTCCGTTACTTCCTCGTCCACGCGCAGTTCACCTTTCTATCCGCTTGATATCCAACAATGCATCACTGCACGTCTTTTTGACCGCGCCAACCGCCGCTACTGAGTTCAACTCTGTGCTTGTGCTTCAATTTGATGTGACCTTGGTCATTTGAGAACGTCAATGACACAAAGGAAGTTCTTTTACGGATAAACGCGACCTTATTGAAATCATAAACGCAAGGAAGGGCCCTCTATTTTTTGGCTGGATAAGTGCTCCTTCACAGTTTTAACTATTGCTGCGATACAAATGAAGAAGAAGAAATACTTACAGACCAAAAAAGATGGCAGCGAGATCATGTCAACTCTTTCCAAGATGAAGGATTACTCCTTCCTTGAGGACTCATCAAGGACAATTTGCGGTATGGGTCCGTCAAACCTCCAGAGAAGCTTGTAAACACCCTTACGAACCACATGATTACCACCTTTGCTCTTCAAGATAGCCTTGTATGTCCCGCGTTCTACGAACAGATCATCGCGGTATTTCGACACGCTTTCAGTCTTCCAATGCACCTCAACGATCCTGCGCAGGACAACCCTGAATACCTCGACAATATTCTTCCGCCCGCGAACGATGGGAACATCGGGCAACTTGACCGTTGCGTCCTTGACATAGAAACGACCGAGCTGGTCGGCATCGATCCGGTTCGAGGCGATGTTTGCACGGCGGGATTCGATGCGGATGTCCTCAAGAAGAAGTTTCAATGGACGTTTCTGTTGGACCTGTCGTAGATGCTCTTTCGATAAGATGTCAAGGTTCGTGTCATGCTGCCATCCCTGGCGGTTCCGAGACATTGCGTCAGTCACGGAAAGCAGCATGAGGACAGCGAAGAGAAGAATGTAGTGGGGTGTAGACATTTTTGTGTGTATTCAGTGTAGTTGTGCAGTGTTGATGAGCTGGAAATAGTTTTTGAGGGATGGTGAAGATAAATCCGCCTCAAAAACAATCGTTGTGTATTGTTGTATTTATACGGTTCTTGATTTCAATTGAAGCAAGGCGACCCCAAACCCCGAATCCCTAATGCCTGTGTTCCATTGAAAGTACCCGCTGTATTGAATTGTTCCGAACACTTCATTTTTCTATTCTTTTTCTTAATGAGGAAGGTCTTCTCAGCAAAATTTGAATTTTTGTAGATTTTATCAGCTCTAACTGTGATGTATCAAAGTACTCTTATCTTCTCTTTAGTTTAGATTGGCTACTTCCATTACATATATAGGCAACACACTTTTCCCTATTTCTTGCATGACCTCTCAATGGACACCAAATTTTCCGTACTAGTGCGCAAGGCAGGTGGCTAGCATGGAATTGTTGAAACCTTGTTTTCGACCACTGCAAAAAATTCATATTTTCCCACTAAGGGCAATGTCCGACGAGCTGTTCTTGCTTGCATGTAATACATTTCTCCAGGGAAGACTGTGTAGCTTGTAAACCACTCGAAATCCCACTCAGACCATGCTTTACTTTGTTCAGACCGATAATAACTTGATTTCACCACAGATTTCGCGTCTGCCTTACGTAAACGACAGCGTATGCAAACTATGATACACGTGTGTTTATTTCCGGTGCTGCAAGTGAACCGAAGGGCTGCATTTCAGGTGGGTATACATTTTTGCTTCGTCGCGTTCCTTTGCACATCAAAAAATGTACGACAACGTCGGGCTCGACGAAGGATGACTGTTGGTCGAGCGAGGCGGACCAAGGGCAACGCACGCGGTAGAATCTGTAGACTGTGCAGCGGTAGCGTTCATAAAATTTACACGACAGCGTGGATGAGGATTGCCACTCTACATGCTACTGTCATCTGGGCTTTACTGTTTCATGAGATGTCATGTCCAAATATAGACATTCTTGAAGTAGTTTGCATGCCCGTAGCCAATAGTATAGATATTTACACATTAAGTTTCCGTAATTAGATGTGAAGACAACTGCAGGGCCTAACGTACCGGCTCGGCCGCTCCCCAGCACCGTATGCGCTTTCTATTCTGGGAACAATGAGGAGGACTGCCCTTTGTGACATCATCAACTACACGATAGTGTAACTCGGTTGGGGTGTGCTGTAGCATGTAAGCCCTTTCGAGGAATAGAATAAACAGCATCCATCATCACTAAGAAGATCCATCTTTCCGGTTGACAGTAATACGGACCGGCGAGGGCACTGGGCTAGAAACCTGCTGTATGCAATAGGTACGTTTGGCCATCTTCCATGGAGATAGCCAGGCTCGAAGTAGCTGCGGAGCCCCAGGACCAGGGCTCAGGCCCAATATATTGCACCGCATTGCACTATTTTTTTTGCAATATATTGTGCAATAGTCTTCATTTTTGCAATAAAAATTGCAATAATTTTGATTTTGCAATAAATATGTCAAAAAGTCCTGTTTTCGCAATAATGAATGAAAAAATTCCAATTTTTTCTGTTTCGTCATAAACAGGTCAATATTCTGTGTTAATGTAACTAATATTTCAATACTCCTTGCTTTTTCAAAAATATTGTAATAATTTCCATTTTGCAATAATAAGTACAGCTGCTAATAAGTTACTTTTTCAATAAAAAGTACAGCACTTTTTGTTTCAATTTTCAAGATCGATATTACTGTTTCAGAAAAGCGCCTTATTTTTTTATAGTTTGAAACTTGTTACAATTCGTGTGGTAAATATGCAGTTTTTCAATTAAACTGGACACTGTAAATATAATTGTATGAATGCTCGATCAGTAAACGGCACAGTTCTCATGTGAGCAGGACGGTGCCTCAGGATGGAAACGACCCGGTCAGAGGTTTACAAGTGTGCTAAATTATTGTAATGTAATATTATGCAATACAACGACGGTAGTAGTAACTGTCCGACGGCGATGATGATGATGAAAGCAATGCAATTGGATAAGATATTGAATAATTGAGATAAAAATTAAAGGACAAAAAAGGTTGAATTGCACTACTCTTTCGTTTCGCAATAAAATTGGAACAGTTTCTCGTCTTGCGATAATATTGCAATTATATTTTCTTTTTTCAGGAAACTTTTCTATAAGTTTTTGTTTTGCATTATTGCAATAAATTATTGCAATTTATTTAAGTACCAAATACCACTACATTGTGCCCGAGCCCTGCCCTGGACCAAGGGGAGGGAGGGACCTCCACCTCGTAAGAAAAATAGTAACTATTGTCTGCCGATGCCGACGGGGAGAATCTCCACTTGGGAAGTTTTCCACGCAGGAACGCAGAACTTCAGCGCCGTAGTTAGAAGGTGTTGATGATATTGCATAGGTGCTATACCCGATCATCCTTGCGATTATGTTCCTTTGACTCTGAAGTGTAAGAAATTCGTACCATTTGTGACTAAGTCATGTGCAGAACAAGGCATTAGCGTTTCTGCACATTAAATTTTCTCTGATGGATCCCAATCGTCTGAAATAAGTGCCATAGCGATATGTTCTTGATTATTAGGACGTGTTTTGCGAGCAACCACTCTAAGCCTTTTGCCGAACATATGACGATCCTGCAGAAGTAGAACCTTTGTCGGTAGCTGCTACAGTTTTCCAGTTTAGACACTACGCGTAATCCTAATGAGCATTTGTAGCAACAAAGTGACTGCTAAATTCTTTCATATTTATTATTCATTCGAACGCTGTGCTGATTCGATCTTTCTTTTTTCTTCGGACGCCTGTCCTTCCTTCCTCCTTATCTATCCCCATAAGATGATACAATCTTTTGAATAACCAGCCTCCTTTTCAATGTTCTACTCCTTGAGATGCACACAAAAAGTACACTCTTGTGCCTTCTACTACTACTGATACATCAATTTTTAATCATTTAATCATTTTTTCTAATCCTTAAATAATCGTTTCATCTTAAGAGCAGCGCGGATAGAGTGAGTTTCGCTACATAATTAAAGATGCACCATCATTGAAACAAAACGGTCACACGATCGTTTCGAACGCACGAGGATGCACGTGTTGCAAAACGGGAAGTAGGGAAAAGTAGAGTGCAGTTTTACTTTGCTTTGGTTCTGAGTCCTTTAATTCCTGAGTTGGACCCTCAACTAGGGCGAGGTCCCCTATTACAGAGTTTCTAGTACTGCACAGTACAAAGATTCAATGCAAGAATTCTTATCTACCATAATTGTCGATGTGACAGCGATGCCTGCACTGTAAGGCGGCAGTGGAAACTAGGGTTGTGCAATCTATTCGCGAAGTTACCGCAGTGCACCGTCGTGCCCGAAGGCAACCACGTATGAACAATTAAAATGCCCAAATGTGTCGCCTCCTCCATTGACGGACGAGGTAGATGGAATGACATCGACTAATACACTCCGGAACAAAAAAGAACTTTCAGAAAATTTTAATAAATCGATGAAATGTAATGCTTCATTCAATTTTTAAAAAACGCATACTGAAATTGAAACGTAAGTACAATCTCTATGCCTTCTTTTCACCCTTTATCTACATGTTGCTCTTTTTAGTACATGATATTGGCACCATCGGCCTTCAAGAAGTTCAAAAAACGATCCGGCATAGATTCAATAATATGAGAGACCTGCCCTGTGCTCATCTCGTCCCATTTCGTAGCACCATTTTCTTCAATTCCCGGACAGAATTAAACTGTGTTCCATTTCAATTAACGGCCCATACAAGCGCTTCAGGTCCGGCGAAAGCGCCGGCCATGAAAGAAGTTGCCGCTTGTGATGTTTAAACAAAGCCTTGCAATGACTGGAATTATGAAAAAAGGATTGTCTTGCAAAAAGACAAAGTTCTTCTCTCTCGTTCCGTGCTTGATCTCAGCATAAGGCAGCATTTATTCGCTCAGTAACTATTATATGTTTCGATACTTAGTTGAACTCAAGAACGAACAATGAATTCATATTTGCAGATTAAAAAGCGCCCAAACCAAGCTGTGCCATCCTCCTGAGTGACTACTGAAAACTTCTCCGTTTCTGTCGCAGTTCATGCCAATAAAAGAGTTCAAATGTCTGAACAGCCTAGATTAAAGCGTTTCTCATCAGAAATGATTAAAATTTGAGAGATTTCCTTCCAGTGCACGTGATACATCGCCCGAAGGTGTCGGGCAGCGAAATGCACCCTTTTTTAGTGCCAAGGGTTTCAGATTCTGTATGTATGCGTATCTTCCATCCAGAAATAATTATCTCTAAACGGTCATGTGGCTCGCCAGTACCCTGGAATAATTTGTTACTTTTCGGGTACTAGCGTCTCATGCCACTGTTGATGGAAATGTTGTCCGCTCTGGTCAGATTTTGAGGTCTACCAGTCGGTTTTTATCCCATATGAAACAGGGTGGCGGAGTTTGTTGGTTATAACACGCTTACTGCGGTTAAACCTGACTACGATGTGTAACGGGATGTGGCAAGCTCCAAGCAGATGGTTTATTTTAATTTTATCTTGTTCGGATAGTGGAGGGCCTCGTGGGCTAGTTGATAGTAGTTGCATTATTCAGATGCACATGTTTTGGTTGCAATAGGCGGTTAAGTATATAGAGATTATTAATCTGTTACAAGTTTTATCCTATTTTGTTTTGAGATCATCAAAAAGTTTAATATGATTACATTTTTATATGTTATCGTAATTTTTATTAAGAGATTATTTTTCTGTTACAGAGTGTATGAGAATCATCGCCAGTTGCTCGGTCGTCCCCTTTTGAACCTCTTTACGCTCCCTACCGCGTCGGTCCAGCTCTCATGTTCTACAATCGTTCGCCACGTACGCGCTCCAGAAAACAATTCCGCCACGGCTTGGTCCGTGGTCCACTCGCGCGCGAAATCCTTCTTAGTTTTTCTCGACAAAAAACTATAGAAATAATCACGCAGAGACGCCGCACGAATTTGCGTACGTAAAGAATTAGGAAGAAGCACCAAATAATCTAGAAAAATCCATATACAATTCTAAAGACGCTTGGACGATAATGATATGCATAGAAAGTGTGTGTGTCTGTAGCAGAAACACTCAACACAAATTAAAACCTTATTGGCCTATTTAAAATAAGAAGCTTCTAGAATGAATCATTCCAACAATGAAGTTTACAATACAGCGTGAATTTAAGTGCGTAATGACGTAATCAGAAAAATGAATTTAAGTGGTTCAAATTGACACCAGAAAAATACAGTGTTAAGGACAGGATAATTTACAATGTATGTAATATGTTTGTAATTTATTCTTGCAAAGTTCCACCTACATAGTGTGGGCGTCCTTGAAAAATTATATTGCGGAAGTAAATTTTTTCCCATGAATGAATTTTTGCCACAAGTTGGTCAAAGTTCCATCGAAATTATTATGGTCATGTCACGGGCTCTTGGCACGGATTGGATGTGAAGCCAGGTTGCCTCGTGACACGCACAGTCACATGGGAATGATGATTTTTTGATCCGCACTAAGTCAGTCTGAAAGGTTGCTTGGATTTGAACTCTTGCGTGTACTGAGACTTTTTAAAAATACGTATTGAACTGATCGCTACAGAATTGTTTCACTGTAAAGGACCCTCCGTTACGCGGCCTGCTAAGTACCACTTTATGTGAGCTCTACATTACCTTATATATGATACAGTGCAAGCGGCTTAAATGAAAGCATGAGGGTGGTTTCAATAGGACGTGTCGGAAGGAGTGGCTGCCAGAGGTGAAGTGAGGTGCAGACATGATAGGAGGGTCTGAAAGCGCGAGCTGTGCAGACCCGTACGGAAAATAATGTGGCAGATGGGCCCGAAGGGCCGGAATTGGACGATGGATCATCGCGCGCTAGAGTCCATGAATCTCCATCCTGGAATACAGCGACAACTGAATGGCACTGTACATATCAGCACAATTTCTTGAGCTGAATAAACCTGTATCGATTACTTGATTATGCATGTGGGCGGGCTTGACAGTAGAAATTGGCCTGGCGGTCACTGATACGCGCAAGCGTAGAGTTCTGGCCGGGTAACCGGTATCCGCTAAATCGATTGAATTTTCTCAGAACGTTCCTGAGTCTTTTACACCGCAGCGCGAGATGTATAGCATAGATTTTCTGCAGTCGGGAACATCACCGTTTCCAGCGTTGAAGTTGCGAATATCCGTGCGTCCAATGGGAAAGGCATCTAAAAAGTTCTGAAAGAACTGGCGTTTCTCGACAATTCCAATGATGCGGTTCATTTTCACTGCAAAAATATCGTGCGACGTGAGCAAGTCGTTTAAAATTTGCCAAACTCTGGAAGTTCAGTACACCGATAGGATTTTTGATTGAGCGTCCAAAAATCCCATCGGTGTACTGAAACGCTCTTCAAAATTAAGTACGAGGTGGAAGTTCATGGGCTAGAGCCTGATGTTCTTGTATGCCTGTGGAACAACGACAGTAGTGATGGACCTGCAGGCGGGTGTACCAAAGTTGATATTTGGCCTCAAGTCAACGAAGTCCACAAGTGCGCAGCCCAAGATGCTGATACGCGTCATGCTCATTTAATTGTTGAACGACTTGTTGATCATGTAGTCGTTCGATTGAAGGGAATAGGTCTATTTCGCCGGGAATTGAACATATGATTTCTTGAAGAGATCGCAGACCACTAGTCACTCATGACCATTGCATGAAGAATGGCTTTGAAGAAGTATAAGTAGCTTCTGTAAATCTGGCCAATATTTCTAACTTGGCGTTGGAAGTGTTTCAAGAACAGCGGGATGGTAGCACTTTCCATCGAGCCTCGATGAGTGCCAAGCATCACACTGTCTGCCAGAGACCGCTCAGGTTTGGCAAACTATTCAGGATTCCCAGTGTGCTCAGTAAGTAAAGAATCGTTCAGAGCTTTTAACTACCTCTACACCTGGTAGGCACCCTAGAAGATGAAGAGAGGTGGAATAATATGGTCAGAAGCGGAAGTAAAGACCTCAGCCATAAGGTGCTTCCCAATTCCCTTGCCGCAGACTCCCTTTTATCCGCGATGCTTCGCGTCGGACGGACCGAAAAACTTCTCACGCTTTTCGTACGCCCCGTTAACCTCAGTCTTGTCCATTTTTTATAATATTCATGGGGTAGTGGGGAAAAAAGATGTCTCCTAGGGCGCGGGCACTACGCCCCGTGAGAGGAAGAGGGGAGAAACAACGATCCACATAAGTTGGACCACCCGGGATCAAGCGGTACCATCTAACTGACACGTGTCGGTCATTTCATTTCGGGTCGAAAATAAGCATTGTCTGTTTGTTAATCAACTATGGAGGCCTAGGACCAGCCCAAAAAAACAGGGCATGAACAATTCGGCGTTACAGTCGAAATCAGCAGTACGCTTATTGTCCGCATCTCGGATGTAGGGTACCCAGGGCTGCTTGAAGGCAGATGCGTTTTGGCTCCCTAGGATGAAATTTAAAATTTAGGCATACTGCGGTTCCCGCGCACCGAAAATTGACTACCATTGTTTATGGATTCATGAAGCACGTAAGCCTGATGCGATAACAAAATTCCCTTAAATTCCACAAAAATTTCCAGTGCACTTGGTTGGCCTCTTTCGGTAACCAATCGAGTAGCTTTAGTTACTCGGGTACGACGCTGTCACATTTCCGTGGCTTCAATTTTTTAATTTTTAAGGGCACCGGTGCCAAACAACTTCATGGGGCGCCCAGCCACGAATTTTAATACACAATTATCCACCTAAAACCAATTAAAGCTGTGCCCAAGCCTTGCAGTGACGTGACTACCTTCGGGCACTAAAGAAACGTCCGCGATAAACTTAGGGTACTGATCGGCGCTACCATATATGCGAGAAAGATTGCGAGTGCGGGTGCGATCGCTAGCACGAGCGCGAGTTCAAAGATCCGAAATTTACGCGAGCGCGGGTTGAAGTGAGCGCGAGCGAGAGCGGGAGCGCGATGAATAACGCAAAAACGCGAGCTCGAAGCCAACCACAATCGGACTACGAAGGCGATCATAAAATGCCCCACAGTGTTTCGCCGCGGCCACAGTACTCACTGCGTCGCGCACCTGATGCCCTCGCCTCGAACGAGAGTCCACAGAGCATGTAGTTACCGATCGACTGCTCACCAGCGCCGCAGGGTTACAGAAATATGCAAAGCTACTGAACCGACGTGCATAGTACCCGAACTCCTGCAAATTACACAAGAAAATTTTAAACATTGTATAATATGCAATACGTAAATTGTCGCGCGTTAGCACATGAAAATTTTGGCTTGGGCAAAAAAGGGACTTGCGATAGTCTTGTAAGGCACAAAGGGGCCCACACACCATGGGTGGCCATCCCTTACACGTTTGTGCCACCCATGGGGCTCGAAATCCCGCTATATCTGTCGCGTGATCCCACGAGGGCTCTACACTGGATCGAACCAGCGGGACCGGGCGGGATACTGCGTGTGCAGAAGCGGGGTGCGCGGAGAACGGAGGGGCGAAAGGCAAGGAGAACGGGGTGGTTGTTTTACGAAGAGGGTGCAGCAGCGTCTCGCCGTTGCGCGCACTTAGTGACGGGGATGTCAATACCTGCTAGTCCTCGTTTTGTTTTGTGTTGGAAATGGGACAGGTCGGGTTCGCCCGTCGCTCTTATGAGGGCGACGGGACCGGGAGATACCCAACTTGGATCTGCACGCTACTGTAATAGACCACAATATACTGTGGCCGATGTACAGGGATGCTCGTGCTTGGTAGCACGCTGAAACTCCCTCTCCATGTCACAATTGCGTGCAGAAAATTACTAAAAACCTATCTTATCAGAGAGAAAAGAAAATTGCATTCCAGCGGCGGCTGGCAGCGGGCGCCAAAAGCGGTGTAAAACGCAGTTCTTCATCGCGCTTGCGCCCAAGCTCGCACCAAGCTCGAGCAACTACTGTACAGCGCCGCCAGTTCGCTTCTTGTCCTTCTTGCGT
>JAVCKV010530131.1:0-11292 GCA_032274145.1 Herpochondria borealis | reverse complement strand
ACTTGCAAGGCAGCCCATCTCTGCCAGTTGCCGCTGTGTGGTGTGACGGTCGAGCTACCGGAGCCGTCATACTTCACACATCTCCCTGTGTTCAGACTGGCAGGAAGCCGTCAGGCTTTATTGGCCAAGTTGTATTACTGGCCTTGTCGTGAAACTGACGATGACCAATGCGCGAAACTGTTCAAAACAGAGGGAATCATGCTATTCTTTGCCGATATTCTATAGATTGTGACGAGGTACCTACGTTTGTATGAGAAGCTTTCAAAAAAAGACCATAACGCGCCCGCGGAATTGTACAATGCAAATTCTAATCGCGCAATGGAACTAGTGTTACACACTGTGCCGCTCTTTGGCCATGCACGCAACTGTTCCGAGATGGTGCTAGAGATGATGTATTAAAGGGGTGGCATGAGAGGAACACGCACGCAACGTCTCAACTGGAAGCAGTCGACCGCGCGGTGACGACGGAATGGATGGGGCGCTTGTACGCGCACTAAAATGCTGGGATTCTGGTGATAGCAGGGTACGGGCAAGCAGATAATTATGCCTGCACAGGTGTATACTCGGGTGGGAGGGGACTGTTCTGAAAGAACGGATGCTTCAATGCGGTTTTTCAAACAAGAATTTGGAGAGAAAATTTACGCAGCCTTCCGTGAACCTGTACTGAATTTTATGAACATGGTTGGCCACTTTTCCCTCCCGACTGCTCGGAAATCCCGATGGGAAATGCATGGAGCAGCAAGAAGGCGCGGTACCGGAGTAACTATTTGGTATGGTACGCACTCGATTGTTTTCCGCAACGGTGTCGCGTTGTTGCGCAACCTGCACTGGGTGCGATGCGGGTACGACGTAGAGGAGTTCGAACAATAAAAAAGCGCACGGCTCGTGTACTATGAAAAGCAATAGGGCCGGCGCCTAGTTTGTATCCACAACCTCGTGAAGGAATATTCCTTTGTGAATTTCGTTTGTGCCAAAACGGAAGGAGTGAATTTCGTGCGACAATTCGGAGATGGCACCCGCCATCTTAGACTGTACGGATTTTACGCAGTCATGCTCGCGTTCAACACCACGGTTTGTCTGATTGAAAAACAGATGAACCAGAAGAGCTACAGTTTGGGAACGGGATTTTCAACGGAAGTAGCAATGATTTCTATTTTTAGGTGGCGTGGTGCGCTGGGCGGGCGTAGCACATATCTGCAATAACGCATGCATCTCCAACACGGACACGTCGGTCATGATACATGATAAAAGCGTGCGGAAGGGTGGAATTTTCGATGTATGGACGCGGGCGAAATTATACCCACCTCACATGGGATGACACGCAAAACCATCCATAAAATCATTTTTTAACCGTAGTAAAAAAAATGATGGTTTAGAAAAATGAGTACAGGAGAATTGAATATTACATTTTAAATCGTTGATACGTACAGTTATATCGTGATGCTAAAAGTCTGTCCCGCACAATAAATTCTTCCTCCTTGTTCCGTGCATAGACCTGTACAATTGTACAGATATTTTCGCGGGAACGACGATGATCGTTCCAGCCATTCATGCGTGTACCACGACTTCAAATCTCAATTCCGTACAATGACTTTGATTGAATCATGCTTCATATCGTACACGTGTACAGTTTTATAACATGTCTGGCAGGAACGACAGGAATATTTCCCCCGAAATAATCTCGTTCCGTTCCGAATTAATATAGGTGAAAGTAATGAAGAGCGGTTTGAAAAGTATCACAAACATTGAAGGAAAACTCACAAGTTTAGTCAAAATATGACTCCGTCATAGCTCCATGCAAGGAAAGGCTGTCCTCAACTGCCTTTCTCTCTAATTTGTCCTTTTATTTTCTCACAATCTCTTGCAGATCAGGAAACACCTGCAGTGTAACCCACCTATCATTGAGTTTCCGCGCCATTCCATAGTCAATCATGGCTTTCTTTGAGTACATACCCCCCTATCTTTCATAGAATGCAGCAGTTCGTGTAATTAATTTGAATGTTTTCAACTTCAAAGCTTCTAATTGGGCTTGGGATCGACATGCAACCCAGGGACAGTAGATGGTGCACATAATTGCATATATGTGCATTATGAATGCGCTCTGTGTGCTTCATGCGAAAGTAAGCACATGTTGCATGGACTAAGATAATATCTAGCACGTTATTGTGACACCTATAGAGTAACTACTCTCGAACAAATCCACACACACTAATTTGGAGCCACCGCAAGAAGGGGTTACCCAATTTAGTGTGTGTGGCACTAATAGGTAACTTACACTAATAAATCACTTACACAAATTTGATTGAGCGGTGTAGTATTTAAACCACCTTTGCATTATTTTTGTGTGGCACCAACGAAAGGGTACATTCAGAAATTCATACATCGGTACTTCTCTATTCTTTCGCTTTATATGACAAGGAATTCAGGAATTAGAAAGAAAATTGGACCCCAACTTCTTTACTACAATGCCACTTCTTACCATGTCGCGGTGAATAAGGCTATGTCTCCATCTGTGCCTAAAACGCCCACAAACTTCTGCTTTCTCTCACCTACCCCACCCCGCGACCACAACTAAAGGCCCTGCACCTGCTTGCGCCCCATTCGGAAGGGGAGGTAGGAACGCCCCGGGCTTCCCAACCCTACGTGCGGGAGGAAGCCGAGAACGAGAGTCCCAGTCGTCCGTGACCACCTTAAAAGCGAACTCCATTGAACACAAGGCCGTCGAATACTTTGGTTCGGTTCTGTACCCGTTAGTAAACCCAAATTTCCCTTAATTTCAATTGTTCTTTCACTTGTTCTATGTCTTCCTCCGTTTCCGTTTCTCTCCGTCTTCGCTTCTTCTTTTTCGTCTCCCTTCCCCTTTTCGTTACTGCTTTCGATGCGTCCGCGCCATGCTGACATAAGAATCCGGTGGCACCGGCGGAGCCCTGGTAACGCCTCCTCTGGGGACAGTCAGACGTCCGGATTGAGCCGGGAGACGCGGCCACCGCCGAGCCCGCTGTCGGTTCTTCCAGCGAAGGTGCCGCGTATCAGCGTTTTCCAACCGCGACCGCATCGTCCTTCCTCTACGCCGACAAGTGGCACGCCTGCTACGTCCCCCCAACCAAGCGTTGGTGAGGGTGTCGATGAGCACCCCAATCACAGCTTCGCCAGCGCCGTCCGGTCCGAACCGGATGGAAGAGGAAGACTTCACGGAGGTCGACAAAGATGAATACCCCACCCCGGAGTTCAGGCCGAATCGTCCTTCACGACAGCCGGCTTCGAATAAACTTCAAAATAATTAGCCCCATTATTAATCTTCTAATCAACCCCCTTAAATAAACCCCCTAAGTGGCCCCACAAATAATGACACAAATAATAACTATTATTTGTGTCATTATTTGTGGCCTCCGTCCCGAGGATGATTTAGATAATTTTAGCTCCTCAACATTAGGTGCACAATAACTTTATTTATCGCGCTTGACAAAAACCCCACAAATCCCACTACTCGCCCCCCAAAAAACGCAATCGCACATTTCCCTTCCCTCGCCCCCTCACGACGCACCCCTACCCGTGAAACACACGACTATTCCCAACATTTTTCAGAACGGCCACCACAGGACTTCACCGACCGCACACTGCCGTCAAATACAGTTATACAAGAGTCCAGGAAAACTTAAAAGACACAAGCATGGCGCCCTCTCTGAAAGCGAATTACGGTACAGGAACAGGCGCGGCGACGCAATCTAGCTAGCGATCTACTGCGAATTCCGAGAGCGCCCGTATCAGTCCTAGTGGAAGAGCCTCTACTATTCTTCCCTTCCAAGCAGACCCTGCAAGGAACAGCGGAAACGACTTGGACGCACCTGTGCCGACGCAGGCAGCAAGCAAGGCGCAAAATTCATCTACGGAGAACCCGAATAACGTGGAGAACCCCGCCTTTCCAACATCAGAACTTGATGTAGGACACCCTGACATGAAGCCGCAAGCCGCAGCCGGTAGTAACCTAGAGGCCTCGGACCATGAATTGGAGTAGTGCAAGATAACTGGCTTCAACACCAACGACTATGCCAATATGATCATGCGTTGTGATGTGAGCTCAATCGAAGAGGCATACATTACTCTACGAGAAAGGTCTAAAACGGACGTGGTAAATATCAGACAGAGCAGCATTGAATAGGTGATCAGCCGTTGACCAATGTTTTCATAGTCATCGCCATTCGATTTTCTGATGTCCCGGCCATTAATGCGCCTTTGAAAGATGTGTTCAAGGAAGGAGACTTGGTGCATGGGTACAGGATTATCCTCGTGGATAGGCGGCATCGTAAGAGGTACATCATGGAACTCCTCCGGAACAATCCAAGTGTCTTCAACAAAACTGGGGTGGTTGATGTGTGTGTCACGTATCGTCGTGATGGAAAGGACTTGACATACAGTGATATGTTTAAGATGTCCTCGAATGCCAAGAATCAAAACGGCACTGTGAGGGTGGATAATTCTTTATTGAGCTTATTGAAAGCTCTCTCTGCACACGACACTGTTTTTAGGAAGTACGACGGGAACGAAGTGAAAGATATTACAACTGAAGACAATTCGGAAGATCTACGGAACTCGAAGTTTCGGGGATCTCCTGGGTACACTTTCTATTGGGGCACTGCGCGGCTCTGTCAACTTCTGAATCGCGTGGAAGGTTCTACAGCGTAAATCAACGCATGTCAAGAGCGTACTATTCCTATAGAAGACGAGGAACCTCCCCGTAAGAAACGGCGTTCCGGGCAGTCCTCCTCGACAAGGAATTTCGGAGGGAGTGGTCGTGCAGGACGTCGGACGATGGTCCATTTCGATACCAGACGGTACAGAACTTTGATGCGCGGCGATTTGTTTCTCTACTTTTACGCTCTCACGGCCCACGTCGAGCATCTGCATCGGAAAGGATCTTTCCATGCGTCACTCTTCTACGAGTACGTCCCAGGTGTTCTCGAGAATTTCACCGATCTACGTTGGACGCACCGTACTCACGTGACGTACATCGAGTTCTATGAAGAAGAAGCAAGTACCGGTGAGGCCTGCCGTACTATCCTTGAGATCTTCATTCAAACGGCCGCAATGTTCGGTGTTCTCCCTCAACAAAATGCGGACATAATCTTATCAACACCATTCAAAACAAGCTCACCAAGTACTTCAACCCGCTGCAACCCACGGTGCGTGATTTCAGCCGCAAGGCTGAGAAACCAAGTTCAGCGTCCCTTAAGAAAAGACTTGGCACAAAGAAAATTTCCGCAAATGGACTTGCGTCAGGCAAAAGCGGAGCAGCAACCTTTGGAAATTTCAACGGCAAAGATTGCAACATACGAAAGTTTACTTCGGCAAGATACCGTACCTGACGGGCTTCGCCAAGTCTACTGCACTGACGTGCCTCTTGCGCTACTGCAGCTTAGAACCGATCACTCATCTGCAGGGCCCATTCAATGTCGCACCCGAGCACTCACGTGCCAGTCAAGCTACTTTACCTGCCAGACTTCGGTTGGAACTTGCAACTCGGGCAACCTACATTCATCACCGCTGGATACCTATTCGCCTCACGGCTCTCGCCTTGCCATCTTCGCCCTCAACCCCATAATCCTTACGTGTTCGTCTTGTTGCTACGGAAAATAACCTCGGTTCACACCGTATTCTTGCCCTCGGACTCATGTCCTACGACCTGTCCTATCCGGTCCTGTTTACACCATCTCCGGCTAGTCACCTGGCTTTTTGCTCTTCTTTTCATCCTTTCTCACGGATATTTATGGGACACGACGCTTTCGCGTCACTTTCTAGCACACTCACTGAGCCACATCGACAGAGGGACTTCGAACACCCTTCGTTGCAATTGCTTGTTTTTTCTGTTGGTTTTGTGTGGGTTTGTTCTTTTTCTCACGCACATGAGTGCTGCAAGCTTTGCACGAAAACAGCACGCATTAGCAGCGCTCGGGGCTTCTGTCAGAGGTGCAGTGTATCACTTGCCCTTGCAATAGTTGATCAATTGCAAAACTGTGATCAGAACTTTTTATATTTCCTGGCCATTTCGAAAATTATGGACTCCAAAATTGCAGAAAATCTAGAATAGAGAAATAACCGCTCATCTTTTCTAAAATCAACCGGCGAAAACGGAATTCTACTACTTTTTACCATCGGATTCCATCCTCTCTCGGATGAGCCGAACCTTCACGGACTAAATTCCTCGACCACAGCTCAGCCGCACAGCGCTGATTTATCCCAGTGATCTCTGATAACCGATGGTTTTTAAACATCTCCATTTGGAACGATCTTGGCTCGCCGTCACGACACAAGGCATTGCCAAGCGCAAAGGTGTCTTCTTGAACAAAGTAACTATGCCACCCTATGCAACCGTGAAGTGCTGCGCGTTTTGGAGGAAAAGAAGAAGGAATGCTTCAGGCTATTGAAACAGAGCTGAGTGTCGCGCCGTCGTTTCGCGAGGATACGGAGGAGTTACCAAGGGTCGGATATTTGAGTGCTTACGTCGTAAATATGTAAACTTTTGCCTCCATGTTTTGATTTTTATCTAGTTTTACCCCGACTAGTGTTCCATATTGGACATTTGCCCGTTTCTGGTCCTGCGTCCAATACATGTTTGGGTTTTAGCAGAAAGTACTTTTTTAATTTTACTTATTGACAGTGATCAAGTTTTACCTAGTGTCTATTGGACAGTGAGTTTGCCTCACATGAGGTCAACTCTGGCCTCATATGAGATCAAAATCATGACTGCTATAAATAAATTAAACGCTCGATTTTTTATTAGATTTTAAGGTGTAGTACCTCTACCATTCTCCTTGTGCTCCTTCCCCGTTCAAGTAGAAATTTTTCTACAACTATTTTTAACTGCGACGCGTTATTCCAGTAGTATTCGGCTACTGGGAGAGCTTCTGTCCGCGAGTTCGATTTTCGCTGAGCGCGTTTGTGCTTCGAATTCTTCTTCAGAGGACTCGACAGCTTCCAAAGTAGTAGAGTTTCAGGATTCTTTTAAAGAGCCCATTTGAACAGAAGACAGCATGCGGTGACCTCTTCTAAAGGGGTATTCCATAGCGACACAACGAAATCGAGCAAGCCATATGACGCCGATAGAACTGTTGAGGGCTATAGAATCTTTTTTAATTCTGTTAGACATTTGGAAGTGACAACTAGAATGTCAACAAGGATAGCTCACCAACATCAGATTCAAACTTTATTTCTAAAATGACTCAAAAGTTTTAAACACTACTCCTCATTTCCTTCTTACTCGAAACCATGAACCTCCTGATCATACTGCTTAAAGAAATCCCTGCCAGTTTCTGGATGACAGATGTAAACTTCTCTGCGAATATTTCGAAAACATCCTAAACACATGAATTTCGATTTTTTTGTGTTCTTACAAAACGAACAGCGAGACTGGTCAGCCGCATTTGATGACGTTCCGTCAGACAAAAGACGCCTCCGCTTTGTGGTGGTTAGGTGGATTCTAAACCCACTGTCAAAGTCCATGTTGCCATTCGGGGTTTCAGCTGCAGACCTCCTGAGAGCCTGAAAAGCTCCGTCCACACCATTTTCAATGAGTCCATCTGCCAATTGGCAGAAAATCGTTCGGAGTCAACACCCTGCCCTTCCGCCATCCTGAGTACAGTTTCCTGGAGTCAAAAATACAGATGGCCAGAAGAGAGGTGTTGACTCTCATCGCCCAATCTTTAACCTCGAATTTCTTCTCCAACGCGAGGTCATCCTGACGACAACGATTGTGCTTTTCAACCTCGGAACATGTTCCATAGTACTTTTCATATACTTTTAGAACGGATGTTTCACTGCTCTCAGGGTGAGGGTTTCCGTCATGGGATCTCCACCTCTCACGGTATGTTTTGTCGCCAGCCGAGGTTGTCCCAGTAGAGCTGATGAAGTAGCTTCTATCCCAGTCAACCCACATGACGGCCATCAGATCAGGATTAGTAGTGACCTTCGTGACGTGGGAACCCTCGTCAGCCATTTCCAGTCCTGAAAGGTACTCAACAGGGTATCCCTTCCTAGCTATCTTGACAACACCAGTAAACTTCAGGCCATTCTCCAGAAGCACTTTTGCCGTCTCAACCGACGCGAAGTACGAGTCGGCACAGATGACTCTGTCAGTGTGAAACCACGGTTAGACCAATCGGAGAAGTACTGACGTGCCATGGTTGTAGCTGCTCTATAACTGTTGGTGGACATTTTCATCGGTTGATAATGTCATCTCAAGACGAATCATGATGCCACTGACACCGCAGCAAGCTGACTTTATTTCACACCCGCTTTCCGGCTTCCGGTCTAGTGACACATAATGCGGAATACAAATAGAAATTCAGCTCCCCCCTAGCCCGTAACATCTGGACATACTCATCGACGCATATGCGCTGAGACGGCTTGACTTTTGTAGCCCGGTGATCATTAATAGCATCAATGAAACCTTTTACAAGGTTCCATCTCGGATTCATAGTCTCAGCGCTACTTCCGGCTCCGGAAAACGCAATACAGATGCGGAGCTGCTCGAAACGGTTGCGAGGCATAATGTCACCGAAACGAGCAGATAGAAAATTCTTGCTGCTTGTGATGTTTCTCCACAAAGTTCGACGATTGCTGAACTGGTATCTTTTCATCAGGACCAAAACTCCGAAAAATCGTAAGATTTCACCTTTGCTTGTTGTCTCGAAAAACTTCCAGTTCTCTGTTTGTCCACACAACCATGCATTTCAGATTGCGCTGCGGTAACATCCACATGAAGTAGTCGAATGGGGTCAATGATGCAGGGTAGGAGCTCTCAGATACAATCTCGTCGATTGGACCAATGACCTTCCAAGGCTTCGTGCAAATGAAGCCATGCATTTCCAGTGTGACTTTGGCACAAGTCCACACTGTACCATTGACCTCAACGACTGGGCCAGATGCATCTTGACATTTGCTCCTTGTGACATCGTGACTTTCTCCATCCACGGGTGTGACGAGGTCAATGTCAACATCCGATTCGGAACTGCCTGACTGAATCCCCAATTTCTCAGGGCTCTGAGAAGCAATTGGGGTTCCTGTTTCACCGGCGTTTTCCGGACTCTCTCCTAATTTGATGCTTTTCGTCTCATTGACATGACCTTGACACTGTCGGCAAGCTCCCAGCTGACGTGAACATCAGTGACATTTCTGCCGTTGACCTTTGACTTGTTGACATCTCTGACGGTTCCTGAGACTTTTTTGAACTTCCAGTTGGCACCATACATCCGTCGAAACTTGGAGTCGTAGGTTACAAGGCGAGCGCGATTATGAACTCGCGATCCAACAATGCGACGGGGGTCGGAATAGGGAGACCTAGTTTTGGAAATTTGAGGACTCTTCAGGATATTCGGTGGAAGTCTCGCTTCTGCTGTCTATGGAGTTGGACAGCTATACCCTCTCCGAACATTCAACACTACGGGGCGTTCCTTGGGCAAAAAGAAGAAGTTAAAAAATTTTCCTAATGATTTTATATTTCGACTTGAAAGTTGGCCTCATCTGAGGCAATTTGGCCTCATATGAGGTCAGATGTCCAGACACTAGTCTCTACAGGACCAATTTTTTTACCTCATATGACGTCACGTTGACCTCATATGAGGTCAGGGGGGTGCAGGGTTCAAATACTACCCGTCGTCCGCATTGAAATTTTCTGAATGGCCGTAGCTAAATTTTTCTAAAACGAAATAAAAAAACAAATTATGAAATCTGATTAGCACCAATCAGTGGGCTTCATTAATTTCAATCGCTTTCTCAGTTGTATAATGTTCCATTTATCGCATAGCTCCGAGTCAGAGTGCCTACCGCATCTCCAGAGCAGTCTGAGTTTAAATAGAGTGAGTGTTCTTCCTACATTCATCGCCTGAGGTTGCTCAGTGGTTTCGGCCGCTCCATGGTGATGTAAAGAACTGGGGTTCGAATCCTCGCTGGTTGCATTGTGCGCATCCAAAAACATCTTCGGGTGCTCGACGACTTCTGGTTGTTCCTGAGATCTCAGGAGGCCCTTGGCTCCCACCAAAACATCGGACAGAATATGGTAACATTCGATACAGGGGGAATTCCGTTATAGGTTTCAGGATACCTTGCAAAATCGTAAAGATGCGGGTTGAATTCGTAGGAAGCTTACGGTAAAGAACCGGTTCATTTTTTCTTTTTTTCTTTAAACGCGTCAGAACAACATAGGATTTATAGAAAGTTACATGTTACTAACTATCAATGTTGTGTGCATTAGCTAAATGGGTCTAAAAACAGGTCCTGCCTGTGTCAGTATTACAAAGGTACACTTGAACCTCCTTGTCAGTGAAACATCCTTGACACACTTGACAACGGCCTTGATAAAGAGAATTGGTACTAGTTCCATTCTTTTTTATACGTTTCCTTTTTGTAGGTCTTAGATGTAAACAGACACCACCAACTGGGTTGGTTTCCTCGTTGTCGTTTTCGTTGGAGGTTCCAGACCTTCTACGGAGACCAATTTGGTCGAAATTGTTGTCGATTAGTTTATCAGCTAGCCGACAGTAGAATCCATGTGGGGTAAGACCATTCCTACTTCCAAGGTAGCCCTTATAAAGAAACCAAGAGTCAACAAAGCAAATAGACAACAGACTTGTATTGACCCGAACAGCCCATTTTTTGACACGTAGTTTTTTCTCAAGGTCAACATCCTGTTGACGGCAACGGTTGTGGCGATCAATCATTGAACATGTTGAATAGTACTCTTCACAAACAAGTGGAATCGGTGTTGTCTTGTCAAGCAATGTTGCTTTTCCATCCACCATTGTCCACCTGGTCCTTGTGAATGGTAGACCGGGTTCAGTTGTGCTTGTAGTGCTTATGAAGTATCTTCTCTCACGATCCATCCACATAACTGCCATCATGTCACAGTTACTGTCAACACCCTTTGAAACCATGGAAACATGCTGACCTCTTGACTGTAACTCTAAAGCTGAGAGGTGTGAAAGTGGAAAACAACGATGGGCAGTCTTGACAACCCCAATAAAGCGCAAACCATTCCGATGTAAAGAAGCTGCAGTCGATACCGAGGCGAAAAAAGAATCTGCGCAAACAACTCTGTTGGAGTGGAACCAGGGTTCAACCAAGCGCAAAGCAGTTGCAGTTCCATGTTGCTCTGTATCTTCAAATGACAACAGTCCTGTCTCTTCTGCACTCTTTGACAACTCCAATCTAAGCATGATTCCGGACTTTCCACAGCATGCAGTCTTAAGCTCACATCCACTTTCCGGTTTCCTGTCGAGTGAAACATAGTGCGGCAAGCCA
>JAVCKV010530020.1:0-11293 GCA_032274145.1 Herpochondria borealis | reverse complement strand
CGCATTCATTGCGTGATTGCCTGTTGACGGCGAACACTGGAGCACGCTAGGTTTGGTGGTTCCTAGCACACGCATGCTATGTGCGTATCCCCAGCAGTGAATAAGCGATAACGAAGATGATCGACAACGAGCAGTACGAGTGAACGAACAAAAGGTGTGTGGAGTGTTCTTCTTTTGCTTCTTTTTGCTGCTTCGCGCCAAAAATTGTAACTTGTCTTACGTGCAGTACAGTAGGTCGACCCTAGGCAGTAACAGTACTGCAGCAAGTCGTCGGTGGCAAGTTCTCTAGTCCAGCAAATGAACGAGAGTAGATTTGAGACCTTACCCACATGGATCTATTCTATCACCTCTCGCAAACGCAATTCACATTCAGCACCCATGGTTTCTTGACTTTGGTCGCGCGCATGACGACGTGCAAGAGCTCTTTGACGATGGTTTCTTGACTTTGGTCGCGGGCATGACGACGTGCAAGAGCGAGGATGGCGGGCAATGTACAACTTGATGTCGTTGTGCTGCTAGCTTATTGCGCGAGGGATTGCAGATCATCTTCTTCTTCTCTGTGCCTTCTTTGTGTAGCGTGCGTCCATTTCACTGACTTATAGTACATAAGCTCCATCCTCTATAGTGCGATTTTGGCAGCCTCTCTTGTCTAATGCCGAGCTTGAAACGTTTGCTGGGGCGCCGTACACCGCGCCATATTCAACAACCACGTATGCTTGTGCTTAGAAAGCAGCAACAGAGCAGGACTATTTGCGAGAGAAGCCTTGAAGAATGCTATAGGCTTCTATACTTTACTAGATCAGCGATGAGCAATAATCGTCAGCTTGTAATAGCAGCACCAGGCAAGCGAGTAGAACTATCATGGAAAGAACTCCCAATGTAATACGACGTTGCTCAAACTATATATTTTGTTCATGGTTGACTTGGAAAATAATTGCATCCGTTACATTGGATGATCAGTACATATACGTCAAGGACTATGTACGTGCTTCTTAGCTTATCAAAGAGATTTCGTAACGCTTCACTCACGGGTTCTTCAAGCTCCTCATTGGAGGATAGTAGAAGGTTCTATTTTCAGAGCAACTTTGCAAGCGCAAGAGTCGCTTCGAGAAGCACGAAAGGGTCACCAGGTTTCACTGTTGAGAGCTTCACTTCAGCTCTTACGACGGGCATAGGATCCAACTTTCTAAATATGATGTTATTCCAAGAAAACAACGGGTTGCGGATTTTGCCTGCGGGCTCATAGCGCCATCGGCCAAGCACTGTGGTGGGAACATCGTGATTGCTTCAGGTGAGGAGGTACCTTGGTCGCGGAGGAGAAATGTCCTTGCTCGACTTGCCGTCGGCTCCTTGAAACACATCTTCCCATCCATCAATGCTGCATGGACGGAGGAGTCAATGCAAACTATGATGACTCCTCAAGTGTGAGGAAGGAATACTTAGAAGCATAAATGCGTCTCCGCCGACGATTTGACTAGACAAGGCTCTTCTCCCCTCTTGTCGTTCTTTGTTTCGATGAATACTCCCAGGGGTGCGCTCGTGAACATCAAATCCATTCTGTCTTGCTGCCACCCTGCAGGTGTCCGGACCGAATGCCTTCTTGCTGCACTCTCTGCCCGACCAGCAACTACAAGATCATCTCCGCCTCTCGTTGGGGGTGTATCTGTGACGAATTTGCGCCACCATGATTCTTCCCCTTGTACCTCGCCATCACCAGTGCTGGCTCCTCTCGATGAGGTGGTGGTGTTTGTTGCTCGCAGCGTGTCACCTTGCTGTGTCAGTGCGCCTGCTTGAGCAATGCCAGAACAAAACTCCTCTGTAATCACTGATGGTGGAAACATCATGTCGTCGTTGTTGGTCGCGACAGGAAGGAGGTGGTGCTTTGTTGTTGTTGTAGCTACCTTCGGCCTCGCTCGTTTCCTCACTCGAGTAGCGCGTGTACGATCTTGCAGTATTGCCCTGACCAGAATGTCATTTGTTGCAAAACGATGCAGCTCCGTGACAGGTGTAAATGCTGCCGTCGGTCCTTCAACTGCTGCTGGAGAAGAAGTACTTGTAGGGTGCTCGCCTGATTCTTGTGGCGTGATTGTTGACGCGATGTCGTCTGACACGGTTTCACCTGGAGTATTGTTCAAGACGCTCCCCGGCAATGCAGCGGCGACTTCCGTAATAGCGTTCTGTCGCATCTGTCGTTTCATCACTTCTCCTTCCACTTCATTTGCTGCACGATGCAAGTTTGTATCAGTCAAACAGCTCCGCATCATCGTCCCATCTTCGTTTGATTCTTGCGTTCTACGTTTCCTCTTTCCTAATGCCCGAGTGGTGCTTCCAGCTGAGTGATAACTCGTTGCTGCATCATCTTCTTCTGTTGTCAAGTCAACAACTTCAGGGAGATCAGTGGTAGGAATCGGGGGGCGTCGTACCTTGTTTGGAGTTGTAGTACCCATCACAGTTTGATACCCTGTGTCAAAGGCAAGCTTTGAAGCGGTATCGGTTATTAATAAACCTTGCTGCTCGGTCAAAGCAGCCAGCATCTTTACTCTTCCCTCAATTTTCTTGATTTCAATCCCGATTTCTTGCTGTTTCTGCCTTATCACTGATGCGGCACCGGCGTTTCGATGACAAGTTTCGTCGTTTGCAACTAACACGTTTCGTGCTTCTGTAGCTCGTCGTGGATTGTGACGATTGTGTTCCACCAACTGCATTCGAAGTGCAGCGATTTTAGCAGCCTCTCCTTGGGCCTTTGCCTGCTCTTGATGTCGCCTAGTCACCTTTCGTTTCAGCTCCTCAAGTTCGACTGTCGCAGCTCTTCTTTCGAGAGTGAGACCATGATCTTGATTCCTTCCATACTGCTGCTGCAGCATACTTCTCGATGCAAGCGTGTCTCTTCGTCTTGTCTCGTCTTCAAGCATGAACCTGTTGCCAAGGGATACCATTTCTCGTTCGACAATACAGTACGCACCCAGGTTTTCTCTGTGCTGCGCTAGAGAACTTGCCAGGAGCATTAACTTTCTCAAATCATCAACCGCATGTCGAGAAATAGGAGACTTGCGTTGTGGGAGGGCGAGTTGGTTTCTTGTCTTTCTCATCTTATCAAAAATTCGCACCTTTTTCGGCTCTCGAGCATCCCGCAACCCCGTACTGATTCTCTTGTGCGCCGTTCGTCGATCCGATAGCACATAGTGATGATTGGTATTCCTGATGTTCTTGTTGTTGTCGTTGCGACGCAACAAGAAACGACCACCCTGCGAGACGATGCAGTCGTAAATGGCATGGATAATGGACGTCTTGCACTTTGTGCTACCAGCGTTGTAGAAGGGTAAGGCTGCCCACATGACCTCATAGAGTCGTTTGTGGCCAGGATGATGAGTATGTGTACTACCACATCTTCCTACAACAACGTCCCACTGTTCCAGGTGCGTCGTAATGTCAGTCTCATCGTCGGCCATCTTGCTGTTTGTAATAGAGATGAGAAAGGCAACGATGAAGGCAAACGGCGATTGTGTGCGAACTGTGTTCTAAGTACAGTGATATTTCTTTCTGTGAAACGTGTTTTACATCACAATTGTGCAACACCAGATTCTACCTAAGCCCCTACCCGTACTACAATCACAGTAAAACAGTCACGAAGACATAGTGTTCCAACCAAAGTGATAAATAATTAGCCCCTCGAGATGTTGCTCCAGATGGTGCTATAGCGAAAACTGTGAGGACGACAGCTTGTTGATCGCTCCATTGGCTTCAAGTTCGGACTATATTTCACAATAGTGTCCCGTCAAGCTTGGATACAGTTCTGTCTTACAATAGTCCAGCTCTTTTAGTGTGGTTACTGTGGCCTACTTTGTCGCTAACCTGCCTAACACGTTCGGTCATATCTTGTTTGGTCGCTCGGGATTAGACAGATTAGATGCGGTTCGAGTACGATAATATCTCTGGTTTGCGGGCGCTCAGAATATAACTATTGAAGTCCGACAGACGGAGTCAGTCGACCACTGTTCGACACCTACCGTACGATAAACAAGAGGATCGAGACTCGCTTAGGTTCGTTTCAATCACGATTTGTCTACCAGAGTGCTGGCGGAATACGTCTGAGGAATACCCTGTTCGATAAGAACCTTGTAAGACGACAAATTGCCCAGACTCCATCTGAAACTCTAGGACCATCACTAGTTCGGAATTGTCGATATGCCTGTCTATACTCTACACCGACCCTGAACACGCAGTACACTCGAGCTGGACAAGTATCATTCGAGGAAGAACAACTACATGTTCAGATATATACAGTACCAATCACTGAGCAGCAGCATTGACAGAGCGCGCCCATACATTTCTTCCAGGATCGGTCAGCAAATTGAAACCAATGGGAGTAACGTCTTCCGAGCCGTTGTGCACTATGGATAGAACAGTGAAGGCAAACAGGCAGATTGTGTGCATCCAAACGAAAATGGCTGTGGTCTTCTCTCTAGAGTGATACCGTCTTTCGGTGTTACCGCCACTCCCGGTCATATCTTGTCTGGTCGCTCAGGAATAAGAAGAACGACAGGCGCGCTAGTTCGTTTCAGTCACGACGACTCACTTCCACCAGTCGGATAATGCACTGTCTGATGAATAGACTAGAGGACCACAAACCAGCAACTATTACTATCTGTTTGACAGTGCTAATATCCATACTATTATGCTCGTGAAATTTATCCGTGGCTCGGTCACCACGCACCTCTAATTATAGTAGTAAGAGTAGTCGTCGGAGTCGCTATTACGACGACCGCTCTGCTCCTCCTCTTCCTCCTCGTAGTCAGTCTGGATTCCCTGGGATCGAAGAAAGCTAGCGACCACGCGCGGGCACCCCCCATCACCAACGAGACGATTTTCGACTTGGTTCATCTTATCCACAATCATTCTCTTCTCCACCATGAGCTCGTAGTGATCACGAAGGGAAATGACGGCAGGACCAGGGGCATCTGTGGGCTCTGGTGTGACTGGAGCAGGCGTGACTGGAGCAGGCGTGACTGGAGCGGACGTGACGGGAGCTGTAGTGACTGGGGAGGGAGTGATTGGGGAGGGAGTGACTGGGGAGGGAGTAACAGGCGATGTAGTGACTGGGGAGGGAGTGGTTGGCGCCGTAGTAGCAGCTTCGGTCGCAGCTTCGGTCGCAGCTTCGGTCGCAGCGTCGGTAGCAGCGTCGGTAGCAGCTTCAGTGGTGGCCTCAGTCGCAGCTTCCGTATCAGCTGCAACCGTCGTCGCAGCTTCCACTGTCGCTTCAGTAGCAGGGTCAGTAGCCGATTCGGAAGCAGGATCGGTAGTAGCTACCGTTGCAGCTTCCGTTACTCCGTCAGCAGCTGTTTCAGCTTCCGTGGCCGCCTCGTTGGCAACTGTCGTATCAGCTTCCACTGTCGCTTCAGTAGCAGGGTCAGTAGCAGATTCGGAAGCAGGATCAGTAGTAGCTACCGTTGTTGCTTCAGTTACTCCGTCAGTTGTTGTTTCAGCTTCCGTGGCAGCTTCCGTATCAGCTGCAACTGTCGTCGCAGCTTCCACTGTCGCTTCAGTAGCAGTGTCAGTAATAGCCAATTCGGAAGCAGGATCAGTAGTAGCTACCGTTGCAGCTTCAGTTACTCCGTCAGTAGCTGTTTCAGGAGCAACTGGGGTTGATGCCGCTTCAGTCTCGGTCACGGCTACCGTTGCCGCCTTTGTTGCAACTTCAGTACCGACCGTGACAGCTTCTGGTAGTAGATTATCAAGAACCTCATCCTTGTCAGTTGTGATTGCGTCAGCAGCCTCATCGTCGACTTCTAATCCCTCAGGGCAGGCATATGGTTCACAGTTCCACAGGGCATTGGCTCCTCCAGCGCATCTGCATAATTTTACGGGATAGGGCAACCCGTCGCCACACACTTGCGTTTCAAACAAACAAGTCTTTGGTTGCAAGGAACAGATCTGGTCATGTGGAGCCTTCTTCTGCTTAAAGCATCCCTTGACGGGTTCCGAGGGATTCTTGGCCAACATTTCAGCCTTGATACGGGGGAACCAATCAGCCTTGGTGAACTCTTGAAGCTTACGACGACGATCACGACGACTGTTAAGAAGACGACGTTCATCAGGATCAGCTGTACAGGGGCTGAAGGTAATCTTGTTGGATTCTGGTATCTTGACCTCGATGCGGCCCTTGGAAATTTCAACAGTAATGTCAAAGTCTTCCACGTCAATTTGGGTACAATCGGCACGGGTCACCACAGGCATCTGCTCCAGACAGCCGCACATTGGAGCTCCACTGATGGGAGTGACATATCCACCTCGCTCCAAATGCTGCTGACTATTGTTATAGAGGAGACCGCCAGCAAGTTGTTAGAAGGCGAGTGTTCTTCACTATAACCAAGTATGAGGAGGAGGAGGGATTGACTTACAAGGATACTTGGAAGAGTGCATTTCCTTTGAATACATTGGAAAAATGCAAGGAGTCTTCGGCCCAGTTGAATCCGTGGCATCGGACGGCTCCGCCATCCTGCGCAGCTGGCATGAGCTCACCAAGACCAGAAGGAAAGATGGAATACCCGGCCCTCACGCGACTAGAGCTTGGCGCTTCCGACATGTCAACATAACACGTATCCGTGTTGTGGTCTACCGTTTCACGCTTTACCTGTTGCTGACCGTAGACTTCAGATGGATCTGTATTACGAAGAGGCAGGCCACACAGAGAGTAAGTATAAGTTGACAGAGCCACGACGAAGAAAAGCATGCACATAAATCAATTCTTACCCGTACTTTCCTGCCAGCAACACATGGCGGTGTTCAACTTGCACTTATCAAAGTTCTGAATGGGGCCGTAGTTGCGCTTGGAAGTTCTGCCCTGTCCATTTGTTCCAGATGCAACAGAGTCTCCAGGCCACTGGAAAGGAACCTTCGTGAGAATAGATTCTCCGAGGCCCTGTGCGCGGCTGTACTCATGGTCAGAGTTGACACAGCCACGACCATCAAAATATTCCTTGACCATTTGCTGACTATCGTCGAGAATATCAACATAGCTGACTCCCTCGACAAACGTGAGCTGATAGAGTGCTTCTTCGCAAGCCGCGTTGACAATCGCTTCGACCTCACGCAAGCTCATGTTTTCGTCCATCCAGAGAGCGCGCAACTCGTTTGCCACGTTGGTACCACGTCTGCAGGCGGGGTCATCGTTGAAGATACCCTGCAACTCTTTCGCAATTGTATCGTAGTTACAGATACCGTCCTAAGAGCAAGCAGATTTTTCTTGGTAAGCTACACGAGGATAGAATTTGGAGATTTCGCATTTGATGAGAGAGAAGACTTCTTACCTGAAGGGTGATGGAGTGACTCTTGATGCAAGCCCACTCGTAGCCGTAAAGCTCGCGATTGTCGGTCGCGATGACACATGCAGTCGAGAGGCAAAGAACAACCGAGGAGAATTTCATGGTGAAATGCTCACAGGGTTATTTGTGAGAGGAACTAGAATCTTGAATTTTCAACATTCCTGTTGTTCGACAAAACGGAAGCAGACGTTTTGGAATGATATTTTGGCTCTGCTGTTCATTTAGGGACAAAGACACATATTTATATCAAGGACAGTTGAAATTGCGTCAAAACAACATTGTGCGGAGCTTCTTGCCTTCTGCCAACAACGACAGCATTAACTAGAGTATTAGATGTGTCTCGTTCGTGAACATATCAGTTGGCATTTGACAAGATTTATCATTTCGAAGGCTTTGCTCCTCAATGTATAGCTGGATACCGCCGAATACACGACAAGGCGAGCATAAATGTTAGCATAATTGTACTTGCTCCACCTTAGACTATGGGCGAGACTAGAGCCCAAGGCTGGCAAGCTATGAAGCCATGGGCTCAAAGCAGTGCTGGCATGGTCCCGTTCTTCATCTTGGTTGTTAGTTCGAAAGACAGCTATGTGTCAAGCATGACCATATGACTATTTACGTGTTTGTGAATATCACTATTCACGAATTCACGTCAGCATCTGGTAGCTCGGGAATACAAATCGTCAATGCTGACACAATGATGGCTTAGGGCCAAAAACTCGTGAATTGAATCGTCATGGGACAGCATGCAAGTGTAGTAGCGTTGTGTATCATATTGTAGGAAACAAGACTGGCGAGCATGGTAAAATCGTCCCAAGACCAAACATTATACAAAAGTTCAACAATCGTACCTAATACGTTCACGAAGAGTCAAAATAATGAAGGCCCATAGTGTGTTTTATCGTCTGGTGAAGCAGCAACCGTTAGAAAACTTGATGTTTCACATTATTGCTCATAGAAAATTGAAGGAAGACAAAGCAATCATCATGAAGCTCGCCGCCTTCTCCCTCGTTGCGTTTCTAGCGCCAACCATCGCCTCCGTTCATGTCTCTACTACGTCGCGCAGCATGATGAAGGAGTCTGACATTGAAGACCCTTCGTTGCATCGTCGAGATGACGACGTTGGAAGATACCCGTTCTCCAACGAGACTGACCTTGTGGGAGAGCAACGCGAGCTACGTGACTACGGTTATTGTTACTCGTCGTATGCAGTGACTCTCACCGACAAATGTGACTGGCCGTCCCTCCGGCAGGGGATGCAAAGAACCATGAACAGAAGGTCTTCTTGTCGATACCGATCTCCAGAAGACGAGGTCCGCAAGATTATGGAGGACGAATCCATGTCTGATAGGGAGGTTGCAGAGTACATGAGTCAGGTGTGTGTCGACGCATTTGAGAATGACAAGCTCTTCAATGGCTTTTCCTTGGACGAAATGTTTGGCGAAAACGAAGGAAAGCCAGTTGATTTCTTCAATGGTCGCGGCCCCATCAACAGCAGACGCGAGACGTCCACAACCAAGTTTGGAAATACCATTGACAATGTCGCCAATGGTTGCGGAGCCAAGTTCAAGGCCATTCAGGACAACTACGCCAACAAGTACCCCTTCCCTTGGCCAGGCGAAGGCAAGGCCAAGATGATTCCCAACTTTGATCAGTGCCAGTTCAACACGGCGATGTGCTGCTGGTCGCAAGGTAAGAACAACGTTCCACCAGAGCCCATAATATGAACAAAGAACTAACATATTGCATGTTTGCCATAATAGATCGTCAAGCTGGTGACAACAACGGGAACTGCGCAACATCGCGCAACGGAGGGTACGATAGTGGATGCGTCGATGCGGACCCAGCTGACAATACAGACATTTGTTACGTCAACTTTTCGGATGAGCCAACATCTTCTCCTGGGGTAAGTTGAACTCCCACTAAGATGCTGCGTCCCTATCCATGGTCGTACAATATTACTTTATCCTAACCACCAAACTGTATCTCTCTTTGCAAACAGAAACAAAGTGGTTTCTCGGTGTTTCCCGGAAACCCACCTAACAGTGGCCCAGGCGAAGGTGCTATGCATTGTCACGGGTAAGTGCATCATGAGCGGTTTTGCCTTCGTGACACGTTGTTGCCTTTTTTTTCGTCTGTCCTCACTTCCTTCGACTTTTGCAGCTTTGCTTGGGCTGACGACGATACCGACCTCTCCAAGATCTTCCGCGGCAATAATCTGCCATATGTCGCTCTGTACGTAACCCATCACTTTACGTCATGTATCATGTTGCTGTTTCACATCCTCCTTGTTTAGTATACTGACCTCAATCATATTTTCCTGGTTTAGCTACGACCATGTGTATCAACGTGGATACGTCTCGGCCGTTCCAGGTGCTCCACAGTGTGGGTGCATTGAAAAGATGCCCGTCGTCACGAGAAGCGACTGTACCGAAATCAACAAGAGCAAGTTTCGCTTGGATTTCACCCTTGCGAACGGCAAGGCCGACCTCAACATCAAGGATAGCACCGTTACCTTCAACGCTTGTAAAGGCATCACGCAAAACAATGATCTCGAAGATTACTACAAGAGACTTGTAAAGGAGAAGAGGGTCAGGGATCGCACTGAGGAAGTCCAGAGTCATTTGGTCGGCAAAAACGGTTGCCCTCAGGCTATCGACCGATTCTACAGCAAGCTGTTCCGTGGAGAAATGGCAGATGGAGAATGAAGTAAGGCTCAGCAAACAGCTGAGGGGCCTTCAGAAGACGAGTAGAAGGTAGCACACAAAAGTTGGTCGCTCAGGGTCGCGTAGTATGATCACTTATAACTATACACTATAGTTGAAGCAGAGTATATGCTCTTGATAGTACAGTGGAAACGATATAATCATCGAGAAGGCAACTACTTACTTGTCCAGATCTACGTCAGGAACAGTGTTGTGGCGACCACGAAGACGGCAACCTAGTTCCAGCTAGTGGAATGGGCCAATGCTATTCGATTGTCAGAAGAGCGTAGTCAACGAGAAGTGGTACATCAACTTGCTTTCATTTCCTAATTAACGCAAGACATGAAGCCAGTCGCGCAATACGCTGTGCGCTAGAGTGTACAGGATACGAAGCTAATTCATCGGTTCTTCTCGCAACCGAAAATGACAGAGGTGTTACCAAACTTTCCACACAAACCAATGTCACCTCAACAGAGGTGTTACCAAACTTTCCACCACAAACCCATGCCATCTCGTAATAAGGGAGCCGCAGGATCATCCACGCAGCGCTGTACTAGCCACGAGCACTCGACATTTCCGAGCTTCTTGTTCTTGAACGACAAACTACATATTCGTAAACACGTCCTAATCGACCCTGCACATATCTATCCAGGTGCAGTTGCGATGGTCGGGGTTGCTAGCTGGGGATGTGGCAAATAGGGATTTCTTTTAACGATGATCGGGGTTGCTAGCTGGGGATGTGGCAAATAGGGATTTCGTTTAACCGAGAGACGCTTCTGGTGCATCGTTTATTCCACCTGTGCTTTTGCCTGGAACAGCCCACATTGTTTCTGCATTCACTATTCTTCACGTACACATGAACATACGAACCAGTTGTCTTGCGGCGCCTTGGTTTGATTGGATGGCGACTCCGTGTTTGTCAGATGGGATTCAGCATTTATGCTTTTACGAGTAGCATGTGATGCTACTGGGTCGTACTGCGACACCACGATGACTGAAACACGAACTCATATTTATTGAGCCGCGCACACGTATAAGTACTTGGCGTTCTGACGCTTGCTACAGACACGAAACACGCTGTCGTCATTTACTATCTTCTTCATACTTTGTTATACTGCGCTAATCGGAACGAAAATAATGAAATATCACATGCGCTGGCAGCCTTAACTTCAAGGTGAGAAATGTCCATTTCACGAAGATAATCTCATCCACTTTCTGTCCTTTCCCTCTAGGCATCTTCGATCTTCGACACGGCCCACGCATTGT
>JAVCKV010529909.1:0-11297 GCA_032274145.1 Herpochondria borealis | reverse complement strand
TTCTGATTCGGATGGCCTTCCAAGCCGACCGATTACTGTTCCAGAAGCCTCCGGAACAATTTCCACGTCGGATGTCTGCGGTGTCGGTTTTCTGATCAGTCTTGATTCGGATGACGGCGGTGCGCCGAGCTGTCGGTGCCACGCAGGCCCTTGCGCGATTATGTCTTCCCCCCGTATGTGACATATGCCTGAAAGCCATACATGGGTGGCGCATAATTCGCTACAGAAAGGTAACACGGAATCGTAATAGTGTTGTACAAAAATTAAATACTTATCAAGGTTTTGTTTAAACAACTTCACGAATTAATAAACAAGGAACTTGAAAAGTTTAGATAAAATATCTTGATTTTTAAAGAAACATGACATAAAACAAAATTTTAAACCAATTTGTTTTTATGAGAAGGCATATTTTTATATTTACTAAACGTGCAATTATATTTTAATAGTTCATGAACTTTTAATAAAAACATCAAAATATTTTAGTAAAATTGCCCGATTTAAAACATCAAATAATTAACAAGAAAGCTAAAGAAACATAAAATGTGAATAAAATATGAGAAATAACTAATTACTTACCACAACACACCAAATAATTATTTAACTACATTAGTAAGAGGACTTGATACTTCGGCACATGTAGATATAATTTCTTCATCCAAAGAGACAAAGGCGTTCATATTTAGGCAAGTATTGAATAAAAAATCGTGAACAATAAAAAATTAAAAAATTAAATAATTTGAGTTTGCGCCAAATATTTTTACGGTGCGTAAATATTACAATAAGCTATTTTCTAGTTTTGATAAATTTTCACTGCATTTTAAAAAGAATTTCTATTCATATTATTAGAAAAGCGAAACTGGAATAAAAAACATAACATTCTAATATGATAAAGTTTAATTATTACTATGGAACTTTGAAGTTTGAAAAAAATTATAATATTTTATATTTAATGCGGCGCGAATTATTATATTTATTACATCGGCTTCAAATAAATAACAATTATGCTTTCTTTAATACTCTCGCAGCACTCTGATTATTTTCTTATTTAAGAACGCACGAATGTTTTCCAAAATTTCCAATGCATTGGTCGCAGTACCGAGAGACCTGGTGGGGTCAGATAGGTATTCAGGAACGGACAGAGCAACGGGGTTGGATTATTCGACCGGACGGTTAACGAAGCACGGAAAATCCCGAAATGTTTGTGCATGAGTTCTGGAGAGTTCGGAAGACAGACTGAAGGCCTTACCGAGGTTTTAGGGAATTTTTCGGTTGCTCAGTTGACTAAAGCAATGAGAAGATCGTTTGCACGATATATTGGACAGCACGTTAGAGCGGACGGACCCCGACAGGGGTTGGATGTTCACGTACCTGGAAGAGGTATACTGCACAGAAGCTGGTAAACGAAGATCGTTTGGTCCGCCTGAATGCTGTCTGAACAGTTTCGTGGGCTGCAAAGCAGTTTTTATTGGTAATGTTCCCAAGGACTGAGGAAACAGGTGCAGAACGATTTGATTTTCTATAGAGACCCTGCGGGAAGATAGAATGTTAAATATAACTCTGCCGAGTTCTGAATTACTCTAAACAGTATGCTGCGCGAGCGGTTTACGAACACCTGTAGGGTTTCAAACCAACATACGCTTAGACCTTGTAGTTCAGCCACTGTAACAGACAAACAGCGAGGAGAAATCGAATACTACGGAACTTGTGTCACGAGCGCTGAAGGGCGAACGTGCTTAAGTCCCATGAATAGAGGAGGCAATTTATAGGGTCGCACTTGAAAAAAACGAAGCACTTTTAATCTCAGAAGTGGATCCTGGTACTAGTTTCTTGAATCCTAGACGTTAAATGAGGTTTCTACGGCATCCTCGCTTGCATGATTGTTGCCTTTGCCCGGTTTGCTGGGAGCAGGTATCTGTGGGTTCGAAATGGTCGTCTCTAGTTTAGTTGGGGTTGGTGAAAGGAACGAAATCGCCTGCTCGTAGTTCTTCTTTAGGAACAAGTTATTTTCTTCTGTTTCAGAGCTTCGAAAAGTCGCTGTACATCTGCTTGTAGCGCAGGGAACAGTTTATTTGCGAATAAACATGTCCCACTGCGTAACAAAGAAAGAAAAGAAGGCGAGAAAGGCGCTGGTGCTGTATGATAGGGCGGTTTTGCCAGCCCGGATGGCCATTGGGGCTGAAAAAATCCCCATGATGGATAGGCATCGCCTTAACCAGACATTTCTCGTATTGAAGGATGTCCAATTATTCCTTGATCGTTTGTGGAACTTCAGAATAGTTGAATGCGTCATAAAAGTCTGAAAGAAGACCAAAACTTTTCTAGTCACCAGCTGAATGATATGCATGTTCAGAGGCCAATACCGAATAATCACCTCCAGAAAGGGCGACCGTATGAAATGCTGTTGGAATAATGCCCCTCAGGCCTCGGGTGCGACCTAAACGATATGAAATTTACTCTTCGCCTTCATCTGGAGCGTAGGTCACGAGTTTTTGAAAGAAGAGAATACGTCCTGCGGTCTCGCGAAATCCAGCGACCAGAGTCGGAATACTCGGAGACAGACTTTCTCTAAAGATTTTGATCTGTTCAGCCTCGCTAAAGGCGTTCCCACAGCGGTAGGCATCCACACGTACAGGATCGGCTTATTTAGGCTCATCTTCTTTGGGTCTTTGGTTGACATTGCCGTAGTTCGGGGGCACGCATAAAGAAGAAAGGCGCGATAGAGATACGTAGATTTTCCGTGGGTTACGGGGTGGGTAGGAACATTGCACGTAAGACTGAGTGATAGACTGCCATTCTGGTAGTAAGATATTCGACTTCACACGGTGCGGTTAGCCACCCCATTGGAAAAGGAAGCAGTAAACTCTTAAAAATAACGCAAAGGTACTGTTAAAATGTAATGTGAATTGGTTAAAGCCAGCTATCTACTTAGTTTAGAGGACTTGTTCCCCCAAAACTGGATGTTCCCTCTCCATTAATTCTTCCGAGTCGGGCGTCGAATTATACATATCCGTCGCCTTTGCGAGATTCGTCGCAAGGCGAAGATTCCCACAGGTTTAGTACCTCGCTTATGGGCTGGTTAACAATGAGTTCCGCACTGCATTCTGCCCCAACCGAAAGTACGCCTCATTCTGCGGCCTCGAGGGGGTTGGCCGCTAGGTGAGGACGGGCTAAATTACGATCTATGACTACTGTGTCGATTTACGGGCAGGCCCTGGAACTGAGGTCTGGGTCTCTACGTCGTGAACGAACGGTTTCGAGCGGAAAGATCGGGGTCGCCCGCACGCCTCTTCCTACATGAGAGCCATGAACACTTGATAAAGACCGTAACGATCACGAGCACATGGAAAAACTTCGTGTGACTGCGTTGGGATGTGACTGAGCGGGACCGCATCTGACTGCAATTTTTTTGTGAAAATGTGCGCGTGCAGTGCGCATGTGCCCGGTATTACTACACGCGCGCGCGTGTGTGTGTGCGTAGGTGTGTCAGTATGTAAGTACGCTCGTTTTTGTAACCCATTGTAGTGACGAGTGGAAAGGTGTAAGAAAGAGAACTGGAGACTACTGTTAGACTGTACGAGCTGAATATGCACTTTATATAATATGGCGGTTAAAATATGCTCTCTTGCGGACCGGCCGCACGTTATGCTTCCTGTGTACGGGCTTTCGTGCCACTCTAATGATTTTCCCATGGTTGTCCCTGGCTGGATCTCCGTCCGGCTTTTAATCACGCAGGGCCAGAGAGCTTAAGACGTCGCCATCAAGCGACGGGTTATTACAGGGATGGACAAGCAAGTTCTCAGCTACAAGTAGAGAGATAGCACCAGATCTGTTCCAGTACAATTTTCCTTGGTGGGGTCTATTTTCCCCTCTTTCAGCTTCCTTTCCCTTCCTAAATTTCAAAAAGTTGGTTACACGCGCCGCGCGAAGTCAAAGCGCTCTCCACGCAAAACGCAGTATAGCGTTCAGAAGCACGTGTACCGTTCCTTCCCATCCTTCGTCTCGTCGTCAATCGACGTAGCTCTACAAAGCCCTCTCCTTTTTGTTCGCACGCCCTCGAGCTACCGGCGCGTACTACAACAGGTAGAAAAATCTAGGCCATTCACACACGGGTTTGCAACATTACCCACGTGGGCTCAAAAAGCGCGACCATTGTAAGATATTAAGGCACTGGAACTCACTCGTATATTGCCGCTCGCAATGTCAAAACACACTAAAACGCTCCCCAAGTCATTCGCTCACCATGTATATTCAAACAATCACATCCAAACACCAGAATCACAGATGGAAACGGCCACACGCGGTCATAAACACTTCAACTTCATACAATCAGCACGTACACTCGTATAGACCATTGTGGACCCATGCTTCAAGGAGGCTACTTGGGCTTGAGAGGTCAACGGGTGGCAGCCCGCTTTACCCTGACGTAACAACGTCCATTTCGCACTGTACGGAAACTTACAGCCGTTACGGAGTGGGTCCTGGTACTATAAATGCCACCCGGGTACATTAATCTACTATCCACAGAAAGTTTTGGTCACACAGTACGGAATTCTGTACCATTCAGGCTTTTAATAGTGATTAGCAAACGAAATTTCTGCGAACCTCGCTTTCGCTTTCTAGTAGGACGTTTGTTTGTTACCGTAGCTGTTTCTACATCCCGTCCATAATAGTTTCACGGACAGTAGGACAGGAAACGTCTTTCTGGGAAGCGGTACGACCCATCTGCTTTCTCTTCAATAATATAAAGCCCTTGTTTGATGAATTTTGACGAATGCTCTACGAGCATGTAACGTCGGCTGAGGTCTTCGGTCAGCTTTCTTCTCGAGTCAAAACGAGGTACAAGGTCTCCCAACACAGTAAGGCATACTGAGAGACTATTGAAAACTGTGCGCCTATTGTTGTCGCGATTAATGTTTGCATCGTAAATGATTGGAAAGGTTTTCTCATGCCATAATAATACTTACGGAGCTTCTCAGCCATCTATCCATATTATTCTTGTCAGATATTTCGGGAAGCCTATTGCGCAGGAGATTCAGGGGCACCACAGCGCGAGCTGGTTGAAATCTCACTTTCAAGTCCCTCACGTGAATGGTCACTTTCTAAGTCGGGGAAAAGTGTTTCATTTTAAAGGTGCTGAAAAAAGCGCGAAAGCGCAGAAAAACAATATAAAACGGAACATTTGAAGAATCAGACAACTTCAGTGCATTGTATTCGAAGCCCTCTTTCCGATGTACCTATGTGTAATAAAGGAGTACGTCAGCGCGAAGTCCCAGAATTTTACCTGAGGGAAAGAGGCCTGAGAATCGTAAATGTAGTGTTTAGGAAAAGGTAGAGTGATCTACCAATCTTTAGTAATGTAGAAAATACCAGCTGACCGGTGAGAAGTAGCTGGACACAGTGAGTATAGTACTGGGCAGCCGCATTAAGGAGAGTTAGGTACGCAGGAGCAAGCCGAGCGACGAGGCGAATGGCTTCTCAGGTATGCTGTTATATTTATCACAGACGAATCCGAAGGGGTTATGTTTCGATCCTGTAAACTGTAGAAGAAAAAGGAAAGGAGGCCGTACCGAGATATTTGAAAACAAACTGTCTGTTACTCGGCTGACTTGAGCCGTATAAAGATCGTTTGCCAGATTCGTTACAAAGAACTTCAATTAGAACGGGTTCTTGCCGATGGTTGGATGCTCAGGTATAGGACCCGATGGCTCCAAATAGCAACAAGGATACGAAGAGTGATTGATTCTCTCGAAGTACATATGAACAGGGGATTGGGTTAGAAGACTTGTGTCTTTTGTTGCAATTTCCAACGGATTTTTTCAAGTCTATCATTTAAAAGAATAATATCTCTAAGAAACATAGTCAGTGCATGGGAACGAGATTAATTGGAAAAGATCTCGCCAATCCGTTGGATGATCCAGAGCATGCTCTGCGTACGAAAAACTTTAAAGTATTCAGAAAGAAGGTGGTGGAGAATCAACCAAGGCTTGAGCAGATAAACCGGGGCCACGCTCAATATCTCAGCCTGAAGTACTTCCCAGAGGCGAATCCGACCAGGTCTCCTCTAATTCACTTACCTTTAAGACTTCACAGATGCCTGCAGGGTAAAGATACGTTTTCCAGGCGTCAGTGAGACCTTAAACAAGTGAATATATGGCGGTCCCAAATTGGTCTGAAGGCAAACATAGAATGGCTAGGGACCTAAGGAGAAACATTTTATCAGAATTGAAGTCGATAAAATCCTTCCAGTCTTGAGGACCTCACCACTATTCTCTATGGTATTGCGTAAAAGTGGACGCCCACGTAGGAGACGACAAATAGGCATAAGAAATTCATTCTGGAAGTCTTCCCCAAGGTTTTGCAAACGAAAAAGTCCTCAACCTCATCTCTACAACAGGAGTGAGCGGTCAGATCAGCCCGCAAAACTATGCGTGGAAGGAGGAGAACGTATCTTGAAGTCACTGTGAGACACTGCAAGGAGTCCTTCACCAAGATTCAAGTATCTACCAGAAGACTCGAAGAAACCTTATATCGCGTCGGTGAGGTACCAAGTGACACATACTGTGGTGGAGAATATAGTTTCGGCAAAAGCCCGACGCCAACTTGAATCTCACAACGACTCACATGTGTTTCGTGCCTCATTTATTTGGGGATACCAAAGGTGGAAAAAATCCGAAAGAACCAGAATAAGCAAAGTACTCTGGCCGAATATCGCTTCCGGTTAGTGGAGTTATAAGATTTCTTGCAGCCAATCGCGCTGAAGACTGTAGATTCTAAACAAAGGAAGGTCGTCCCTGCGCTGAAGCGCTCGAATTTCAGGCAGATACGCGAAAAGAAGAACGACTGAGAGGCCTCCGCCTCTCTCGTAGAGAAACGGCTAGCATGTACGGCCACATAGACGAGCGGACAGAAATGTACCGCGAAGCCAGCAATTCTGCCTAAAAAGCCGCTATATTCTCTCTCTCTCGTAATTATAGCCTCTAAAAAGGGTCGCCTAAATAGGAATCTCGCATGGCCAGCAATATTTTCAGGTTAAACAAGCTAATAAACTGCGAATGCAGAAATATTCCATTTCAGGCAAATGATCCATTTGGGTCCTCAAATCCTTGAAGAAGTTGCAGAACGCTGCAAACCCCACTGAAACCACGAGTCAACCGCCATATGACTATAAAATTACTACTGAAAGGCCCGATGTTGTCTGATTTTAGCAGGGGCGTATTTATGACTGACTGACTACACGTAAACTGTGGTCGGAAATGGCTGATTGACTGACTACGAAGTTGAAAACCCACTCAAATATAGTGACCTTGTAGTCACAGTTCACACGTGTACATAGGGAAGACATATGTTGGCGAATTTGATGATGTTACATATCAAAATTTTTAATATATATATTTAAGTGTTAATTTCTTGAATACAGTAGTATAAATATTCAAAATCCATAATTTTTAAATTAAAAAATTCGGTGAACGCAACTTTGTGAAGGACGTTAGTCAAGACAGTAATTGTTTTCCATGCCTCTTCACATGCTTCAGAGCCGTCTCGGTCACTCCCCGACCCATCGCATTCCAGCCTGCAGTCTGTTGGACTAATTCTGTTCGGTTGTCTAAACGAGAGGCCTCTTACAAGACTTGGGTCGCCTAAGTTTCAGGATTTGATCTCTTTTTTCCGGTGTCGGATGCAATTCAGTAGCAAAACGCCGCTTCTGTCCAATCTGGTTGATATATGCGACCCCGTATGCAGGACACTCAGCTGTAAGATCTCACAAACGCGAACGGGGACTACAAAATTCGACGATTGGATTGAAGCACTGGGTGCGCCAGTAATTGCTGTAACATGAGATTTTTGTTAACACTGAATGGGTATTGCAGAGTATACCCATTGACACGCTTCACATTTTTGATTCCTCTAAAAGTGAAACTCGGCTATTTTCTATTCTGCAAGAAGTTGTTAACAATAATCCAGTTGTTGGATCTGAACGCATACGTGTTCACAATGCCACGTGTGACAATGAGGATCCAAAATCATTGGCAATGATTCTTTTTACGAACTACGTTGGGTCTGTGCGCTGTGTAGTACACACTATCCCTCTAGTAGTCAATGAAGTATTCAAGACAGGTATGAAATGGCAAAAGTTGATGAACGTCGTCAACGATACCACAACATACTTCTGAAATCATCTGTGGTAAAGTGGTTGATGGATCCGTACGATTTGTCGAAGAGGGTGCCTTTCTTAGTCTCGGTAGCTCGCTCGGCGTAACTCTAGAGAATGTTTTTGGAGACTTTGCGCTCTAGATCCGGGAAGATAGGATACCCCTAAAACAAGAAGGCGGTACTCGGTTAATATAACTCTCCAGAGTCAACACATCTAGTACTGTAAGCATCTAGCACTGTAAAGAAAACCAGAAATCGAGGGGTGAACTAAAGAAGGGGAGCTAGACGGGCTTACAGTCGACTGCAGTTTTCCAGATACAGAGGGGGAAGCTGTCCCTAGAAACTGTACATGCCAAGGGGAATAGAGCCGGATACAGCAAGGTGACTTAAACAAGCCAAATATGGACCCCACGTGTCACGGTCCATCCGACAAGGTTCGACTCATCAGATGACATGGACGTAAAGTAGCACGAACGGCAACTGTATTTCATCATCCGAAAGCCAACATGCAGTTCCGGAAGACCCAATGTGCTGAAGGGGTAACCAGTGATAGGCTTGAAAGACTTAAACAGGATATCCAGACCCGCTGGGATCCTAATCTCTCTGCCATGACGACGCATCTAACGAGGTCTGAGACAATCTGTTCAGTGGCGGAGAAACTTAAAATACCTCAGACGCAGCTTCCACGAATGAGTCAAGAGCAGCAAAAACTCCTGGAAGAATGTTGCATCGTTCTGAAAGAGATTCGTCGAGTTGCAAGGGAGCTTGGGGCAGACAAAAATTTCTCGATGTCACGTTCCCTACGTCTTATTCGCGAACTGTACGAACCGCTCCTCATAATGTCTGGAGATAGTCTTCCAAACTCTGCCTCGTTTTTCATAGACGAAGATGCTGAACTAGCTGCGGACATCGACGGTGATGGAACTAATTTTTCGCAACGTGCAATTAATAGTACAGCCGACTGTGATGACACCCTTGATGGCGCCCGGAAAAAAGGCTTGCGAGGTACCCAGAAAAATTATTTGCCAGTTAGCTTTCTGAACAGATTGATATCCGACTCGGACTTCTGTGGGAACAGTTTCATGAGCAGTCTTCTATTTAGAGGCCCTTCACTGCCAAAGACAACATGTCAGAAAGTGATGAAGAAATAGATCCTTCCGAACATGGCGCGCGAAGAGTGCTTTTTTCATATCGCTACAGTACTTGATGTGAACGATTTTTTCTTGAAAGCATCGAAGAGAATGAAATACCACGCGCTGAGTACTAAAAAGTACTTCATCGCGCAGTTGTCCGTAAAGCACTCGAGCTTGATCAGACAATGGAAGAAATCAGCGATAATTAATCACCTATCATGGCTATCCTTCATAAGTCGATGATAGCTTACAACAAGGATAAAGGACGCCTTTAACTATCAGAGGCTTTGAAATACTGGAAAGAATGTAACGAAAGCACCGACTCAATGATCATTCCGCGCCCGTTAAATATGACCACAAAAGCTTGCTTAGCCTCGCAAGCTTCATCAGCACCTGCTGAAAGATTTTTCAGTGATATAGGAAAACCAGAAAATCACCAAGCATAATTCACTCTTCGTGATACGCTTGAAATGACGGAGCTCATTCGATATTCATGAACAACACGCTTGAAACACTCAAGCTACCTCAAAACGGTCTTCAACATCCAGAGGCAGCACAGTTCCATCTCTTAAGTTTTCTTATAGCTCGTGAAATTCAAAGAGAAAAGTCCCATTGACCGACAAAGTGTAATAAAAGTTCTCGAAGGATTCTTTCGCTGAACGGATATCTGGTAGTTTCTAATCTGACTTTTGACTGACTACAAATGAGTGACTACGGCCAAAAATGAGTGACTAAATGACTTAAAAATCAGTCCTGTAGTCATTCATAAATAAGCCCATGGTTTCTAGCCGCAGAGTAAAGCAGCATACATCAGACTCCGAAAAAGGCGTCGCGACCGAAGTACCATGAAAGTCGCGTAGACGTAGGTGTGGTAAAATTGCTTTTGGCAGATGACTTGATTTTCACAGCTCTTAGAGGGATAATATATAGCAAGTTTTAAACAAGTCAGAAGAAGGGCTTTTACTATGGCATACTTGGGCCAAAAACGCCGGCTGCGGGAGTTTCTATACAGACTACATTCCCAAAAATGTCTTTTGGGGAGTGTTAAAAGCAAGACAATTGCGAAATTGTTCAAGGTCACATGGCCTTGCTTTCCAAAGAAGTTTTAGAATCAATCCTTCTATAAGTTCAACCCAACATAAATTATGTCAACCACAAATCCATTGAGATACGTATTGTAAAGATCGAAGCTACAGGCGAAGCTCAAAAGACTCAGTATTTCCAGCGTTCCGGTTATTGCTCTTCTCAAATTCGGTGCTAAATTCATGTTGCTTCCCCTAACTCCACGGAGAATGTGCACGGAGTGTGCCGTGTACTTATGACACGCTACATTTCACACGTTCTACAACATATTGAAAACTTCCAGGAAACATTGGCATTTGCCACATCCCCTCTACACAGAGCCACAAGTGCTAGTTTTTAAATTAACATGCTGTTATCCCTGTCCAAGTTAGCACCGTTGGTGTGAAAAGAGCTTACATTTTCGGCAGTACCGGCCGTGTCTTTATTTGCGCTGCTCGATCCCACAAACATTGTCAGTGGCGTAGCCTAATTTTACTCATTCCACTTAATATTTTCTAGCACCCGTATGTACGGTTTTTTCCGATCCATGTATTCTTGCATTGTGATTTCGCGACGATTCACATCACTTTTTATTTCCAGCCAGTCTAGCAACACAGCAGCGTCGTTGAAGATAATTTACGATCGATTTTGTCGCTCTTGATGTTGTAGTTCAGTAATAATTGGCCTGTACCAAACATTGCTTTGCTAAAAGGTTGGGCACAAGTCTTCAGAAAGGTACTGGAAGTTTTTTAAAAGGTCTCATGACCCCCATCATCTCAGCCGAGAATCACAGGATTGGAGCAAAGGGTTCCTTCGTCTTCCGCCAGACACGTGCCTGTGCAAGAAAATTCTCCAAGAAGGAGTAAGCATGATACTGTATTAAATATTAGATGGCTTTTGTAGTAGCAGAGCTGTCTTCTGAAGTAAAGATATATGTACGATATTGCTATT
>JAVCKV010529908.1:0-35715 GCA_032274145.1 Herpochondria borealis | reverse complement strand
AGCTTGGACGATGATTTTCTCAGGTGCTTCGTTTGCCTTTGCAACGATGGCTTCGTTTTCAGCAGCTTGGATGCTACTATTTTCAGTTGCTATTGTCACAATGCCTGTGAGCACTAGCATTCTTGTTATTTCTGGAACTTTCATATTATTATTTGGTTGGTTGTTGTTTGTTGAGTATGGGCTATCAATTATCCCATAGGATTCATCATTCTTCCTAGGAAGAGGATGGTTCCGGTTTTAGTATCTCTGATAAGATAGATGAAAGGACGGTCAGCTCGGAACTCAGGTGTAAATGGTTTAAGTTGTAGGACCGCACTCTTTGGAGCATCAGTGACTACGGTAGCCGCTGCAGCTTCGGTACCAGCTTCATTGACTTCGATAAATGCTTTGTGTATGACTTTATCAATATAAAGGCTTGTACTATTGTCGATTCCTCTGAAGTCGGCAGCACCCCTGCTGAACGCTGTTGGCATTCCCATTTTTGAGAGAGTGCCATTCATGTTATAAGTGGTCTCAGATTTAAACTTAGGCAGAGCGAGGTGTATTTCTCTATTTTTCATTTGGTTGATCCAAATAGAAAGGTTTTCGCTATTTAGCTTTGATTCAATAGCTCCTAGCCCATCCGCACTGTTAGGCGCGATGACGACCATGGAAACCTCATTTCCATGGTAAGGAAGTTCTACCATCGAAAATCCATCTTTGGTAGGGTATCTTTTACCTTTATTCATTATAGGGCTCTTGAAGAATGAACCGTCTGAGTTAAAGGCTGCATAGCGTGCATTCTTTAGACCGTATGCCCGCATCAGTTGGACTTTAGTCGTTGCTCCAGAGGTAAGCATATAGTCACTTTCCTTGGTGTTTGAAGCCTTAAATTGCGTCTTCCAGTCTCCTTTGAAATAGATGGCATTAACGAGTGCCATTTTTGTCATACTATCCAACGAATTCGCAGGGAAGAGATCCTTTATGCGGTTATTGGTCTGGTCTTCGACCCAGCTGTTGATGCGGTTTCGCTCTGTTTCAGCATTATTCTTGAAATCTGCTGTTTTGAATGCCTCGGTGGCATAATTTGTGCTGATGGTTTGTTTGAAAGAATCGAGGATGGGATAACTTTGCTCCGCCCAGATAGCATTGGCTACCTTCAACTGAATATGGCCTTCTTTCTGCTCTGGATTTTCATTTCCTTGGTTGAGGTGTTTATGTAAGGCGGAAGAACCGGTGTGGATCTGGCTCATTTGCCAAGGGAGATTCTGAGCATCATCTCCGGTACGTATCAGGGAGTCTGAGAAGCCTAGCACATTACCTATTTCCTTGGCGGTTTGGCTCCGCGCTCCTTCCATTGTCATGGTGAGTGCTGTGCTGACAGAATACGGTGAGAAAAACATATTCTTACCGAGGTTCTCCTTTGCAAACTGTGTATAGAGCTTAGTAGCAAACTTGGAGTTAGCTTGGACGATGATTTTCTCAGGTGCTTCGTTTGCCTTTGCAACGATGGCTTCGTTTTCAGCAGCTTGGATGCTACCATTTTCAGTTGCTATTGTCACAATGCCTGTGAGCACTAGCATTCTTGTTATTTCTGGAACTTTCATATTATTTTTTGTTTGGTTGTTGTTTGATTTATCGGACTCGGAATGATGGCCGATGAGGAAATCTGTGCCTTTTGCTGTGGCCACAGCATTGGGAGTTTCTACGGTAAGGTGGGCAGGTTTGGTTGATGCTAATCTTAGTTCCCCGCGCCGTAGTTTGATGAGGTTAGGATTGATGATAGAGTAGTCTGCATCCACATCAGCTACGATATTCCAGCTTGGATCAAGTGAGGCAATCATGGGGGTGTTTTCTTGGTGAGACGTTTGAGTGTTGGAAACTATCACGAAGCCAATAATGAAAATTGCTGCCGCTGCTGCTGACCACAAATATAAGGAGCGGGAATTTCGCTTATGATTTGTAGAAATGATATTGTTAGCATCTCTGTTCTGGATGGCCTCTGAGATGAGGGTGTTCATAGCACATTGACGGCCATACTCGCGTACCGCTTCGTCATTGGATATATCTTTTGGCTCGTCGAGACTATGCTTCGGTTTCTTTATCATACTTTTTCTTTATTGCTGAGTTTTTGCTCCACGCATGTACGAATCTGGTTGCGTGCTCGGGTGAGTCTCTGGGCTATTGCTAGACGAGTAGAACCTAGATTAGAAGCGGCCTCTAATAAGGTGTCACCATGACTATAAACTCGTTCAATGGCACGTCGGAGACTGGAATTCAGCTTTTCGATGCATTCTATCAATATTTCTCCGCGCTCGCCCCAAGAATCAACTTCATCATGTTGGCGATCATAGGCATCATAGACTTCATTGATCCCTTCTACGCTGCGACTGTCTAGAGTCAGGGGGGGGCGGGTGGATGCAGCTCGCCAATGCATTAGTGCTTTGTTTCGGGCAATTCCGCGTAACCAGCTACTAAAATTTCTTTCTGGCTCAAATTTATCAAGAGCTTTGTATGCTGCGAGGAAACTGTCCTGGGCTAAATCCTCCGCTAGATGCAGATCTGCACCGAGTGACTGTAGGTAAGACACCACCATCGGGCGGTGTTCAGCTATTAGGATATTGAAGGATTTATTCATATATTCACTACAAGTTTGCATGAATTGCCAAACTATTGACAAATTATTTTATTTTTTTCTAAATCGATAAGCAAATTATTAAAAATCGTTGGCAGGACTAGCATATAATAAAAGACGGAGTTCAACAGGTATCAGAGAAATCTTATTTTTAAGTTGAGATGAAATAATAAGAGTAAGGAAGAAATGATGTGAACCTTCACCAGGTACCTCAAAAATTTAATCAACCTATAGAATAGCTGTGAATGGTGAAAACCTGGTGAAAAAGTTATTTTGAGCATGATGGTCTTCGTGTGTTTTGGGTTACACCAAGCTGCGAGGTTAAGAAAATTCTACCAGCGAAGTTAAGCCCAAGTCCGTCTAAATTTGTGAGAGTTATTGTGGGTCGTGCAGATATTCTACGTCCATCATTCGAGCAAGATCTCATTGTGAAAGTTGGCAAAAAGTCATACACTCTATATAGAAACGATCGACTTCATGCTGCGTATACGAATCGGCTTGAGCAATTGATTGATGGACCAGTTTATCAACATGTAAATGAGAAAGAACTCGATGGAAGCACGATAAATATTAGTGGACACAGGGGGACATCATCGATGGGTACTGGATTTTATTTACGTAAAGATGATGAGATTGATGATCAGCATTTCGGCAAACTGGGAAAATGGAAGGTACTCAATGAGAACGAACTTCAAATTGGTGAATTACATTTCAAGTTACATCGTAAAACCGGTATTATGACTGCGGATGTGACCGATAAAGAAAATTCAAAGTGGGACGGTTACGAAATTAAGTTACAGAAATTTATAATTTAGTAGGACGCCATTATTCGTTCGATTTAGAATACAAAAAGGAGCGGTGATGACCGCTCCTTTTTGTTGAATGATTTAGGCTCGTGGCAGTTATGCCATACGAGCTTTGGCATCGGCTTCAATGGCGGTCCAGAGAGTTTTGAGGCTACTGTTGACCGTTGCTTTTGAGGCGGCGAGGTTAGTTGGTTGTTTATCACCTTTGCCAAAGAGGTAGTATTTGATCTTTGGCTCAGTTCCTGAGGCTCGGACTGCGAAGCGATTGCCATTTTCTAGTGTCACGATGATCATCGCAGCTTTTGGTATTTCGTCGCCTTCAGAGTCGTAATAATCTTCAGCAGCGAAGTCTTGCACCTTGGTGACCTTGAGGCCATCGAGCTCAGTTGGTGGATTGCTAGCGTAGGAGCTGTTGAGTGATTCGATTTGAGCTGCACCTTCGGCACCCTCCATGACGATCGACTTGTTGATCTCGCGGTGGAAGCCATTTTCTTGATAAATGCTATCGAGCAAAGCTGTGATGGTAATCCCTTGGCTACGTGCATAAGCGGCAACCTCTGCAAACATTACGGTTCCGCCGTTACCATCTTTGTCGCGGATCCAGTCGGCACCGAGGTAGCCATAAGATTCTTCACTTGATGAGATGAGGAATCGTGAGTATTCAAGGCAAAGCGAACGAGCCTCAGCAACGGAGAGATCACGGTAGTTGCCCTTCTTGTTAGCTGGGATGGCATCTTCATACTTTTGAAGTTTATCTGCAATCCACTTGAAGCCAGTGAGTGTGTCGACACAGTTGACTCCAAAGCTTTCTGCAATTGCAGCTTGTAGGTCTGATGTGACAAATGTTTTGAGGATGGTAGCACGTCCACGGTTAGAGTCGTTGAGGATACCTTGCTCGAAAAATGTCTTGGTGCGATACCACGCCATGAGGGAACCGATTTGGTTTCCGGTGAGGAGTTCCATTTCACCAGCATCGTTGCGGACTGCAACTCCCATACGATCGCAATCAGGATCTGTGCCGATCACGATTTCAGCGTTTTCTTTGTTCGCGAGATCAATTGCCATTGCAAGTGCTGGTCCGTTCTCTGGGTTTGGAGATTCTACCGTCGGGAAGCGACCATCGCCTCCGTCTTGCTCCGCTACTGTGAGCACATCAAATCCCAGTTCTTTGAGCATAGGGACAGCAATGTGGCCACCGGTGCCGTGAAGGTTAGTGAACACAACCTTTGTGCTGGCGCCTTTAAGAAGTTCAGGTTGAAGCAACATAGTAGTGAGTCGATCCATGTAACGGCGGTCATCAGTGGCATTGAGCTCAACGAGTTTCCCTTGTTGATTTTCAGGGAGAGCGTCGTAGCTATCTGAAGTGATGGCATTAAATTCTTCGATCACGCCAGTTGCGTGAGGTTCGACCAGTTGCGCGCCTTGGTTGAAGTATGCCTTGAAACCATTGTCGTGTGCTGGATTGTGTGATGCTGTCAGCACAACGCCAGCGTCGAGATTCATTTCACGAATGATGAAGGAAAGCTGTGGAGTGGCACGCGGGCCATCGAAGAGGTAGGCGTCGCAGCCTAGATCGGTGCAAATCTTAGCACAGAACTCAGCGAAATCACGAGAGAAGTGGCGGGTGTCATGAGCAAAGCCAAAAGATGGCTTCTTGTCGATGTTTTGTGAAGCGTAGTAGCTCTTGAGGTATTGGATCATGCCTCGGATAGCGCGACCAAGGTTGGTGAAGTTCATGGTGGCTGAGCCAACACATGGGTGCTCAGGGCGACCAAGTGGGCCACCTGCACCTTGTTCTGCAGTAGTGATTGTCTTCCCTAGTGTGCGTCCACGTAGTCCACCAGTGCCAAATACGAGGGTCTTGAAGAAGCGGTCATTGAGCTCCGGCCAGTTCGCATAGTCGACTAATTCAGTGACTGTGGCAGGAGCAACTGCTTCAGAGGTAGTGGAAAGGAAGTTGAGAATATTTTGTCGTGAGGAATCGAGGAGTTGGCCAGCCTCGACAGCAGCATCAAGTTTCACGTGTAGGTCGTTCATTTCACGCTGGATAATAGGTAAGATTTATGAGATGGCAATAGCAGAAACCGACAGTTAACGTGATAGATATTTTACAAAAAGCCATTGCCCGCCGCCAACACATTCTCAATGACGAGACTAATGCTGTGAGAATTTTCGACGGGATCGGCGACGGTCAGGCTGGGTTAAGTATTGACGCTTACGCTGGCACTTGGATTGTGGCAACTCAAACCGATGAAATTCCACCTTCCATCCTTAATCTGCTGGAGTCTGCTGATCTTACAGTTTATTGGAAAAAGTTATCGCAAAGCCAGAAAGAAAGCCCGATGCATTTATTTGGGCCTGAACGTATCGATCCGTTTGTGGCATCTGAATCTGGCGTGCTTTATGAGATCAATTACCAAGCTGGTTACTCACAAGGAATTTTCTTAGACCAACGGGAGAACCGTAAAAAGGTACGTGCTAGAGTTTCTCAAGGTGATTCTGTGCTCAATACCTTTGCTTATACTGGGGCATTCTCCGCTTGTGCCGCACTTGGTGGTGCTACCACAACTACGCTAGATTTATCACAACCGTATTTAGATTGGGGGAAAAGAAATTTTCAGCTCAATGAAAAAGACCCAGGTGAACATTTTTGGTGTAAGGGTGATACTTTTCATTGGCTTGATCGCTTCGCAAAGAAGGATCGTAAATTTGACGGTATTATTCTAGATCCTCCAACCTTTTCACGCGATGCAAAAGGCAAGGTCTTCCGGGTTGAAAAAGACTACACTCGATTGGTTGAACTAGCAGTGGCTTGTCTCAACAAAGGTGGCTGGTTACTGGCATCAACCAATTGTCGTAAACTCAGCGATAGTGAATTCTTAGAGATGGTGCGTCAGGGATGTCATCGCAGTGCTAAAGTGGGATCGCATCCGATGCCTCAGGAATACCGCGATATTCGTTTCTTAAAAACAGCTTGGGTCGAAATTTAAGCTGTTAGCGCACTGATTTGGCTTTTCCTAAAAAGATGTAACCAATGATGCCTGAAAGTATTCCAGCAAAGAAATTACGAGCTGGAGCGTCGAGCACGGGGTGTGGGATGATCCAGTGAACTGTCCAAATGAGAGGCACGATTACGAGGCAAACGATGCCTGGGATGATGAGAATTTTACGTAGTTTAGCTTGTGTTAGTTCTACTTTCTCCATGATAGAGACGGATACTTCTTTTGCAGCTTCTTCTGAGACACCTTTTGAGGTGAAATGGCCGATCAATGATTCGATACGAAATCCCTTTTCTGACATCACGATAGCGTGTTGCCTCCACATGAGAATAAGGTCATCATCTGAGAGATCAGAGTCTTTTGATTCCTTTAGCTCAGCAGAAGGAGCCAAGGTGGCAGCATAATTTTTGATAATTGGAAAGAGTTCGTGGAAGATGAGTTCGAACTCACTGTAGTTACGCAGGAAGTCATCGTATCCGTCAGCGATGTTATTATCAAATTTAGCACGTTTGGAAATAGCATTGAGGGCATGTTGCACACCTTCTTTTTCTTGATAGCCTAGTAACACATTTTCGCCAATGATGAGAGGAAGGCGTTTGCTGAGTTCTTCAGAATGCCAGTCGGGGTGAGCTTCCAGAACTTTGTGTGATCGTTCAACAAATGTTTCAAGTTTGCCTTCACCATATTTATCCCAATGCTTTGCGAGGAAGTGGTCGAGGATTATATCGATAATAATTCCCGAGAATTTGGCAACGTTGGAACTAAGTAGAATCTTAGACTCTAGGAAGACTTTGTGTTGGTCTGTGAACTTATCAATCTTGCGGTGCATGATAATGCCGTCGACCACTGCGTGGGGATATTGTTCACGTAATGCCACTTCCGTTCCTTTAGCAAAGTCACCGAGGAAGTTCCCAACGAGTGAGGCATCGCTTTTACGACCGAAGTAGAGGTGTGCAAGATAGTTCATAGTTCCGTGATGAAATCGCCTCCGAGTGCAAGGTGAAGATCGATTCTGTTTTGTAAACGTCTATTACGGATAATAATTAGGGATGAACGTGCATTATTTGCTCTGCGTTGAGATTCGAGTACCTCGAGGATGCCTACTCCTTCAATTCCTTCTGAGTAATCGCGTTCGGCCTGGTCCTCTGCCAGTGTGGATGATTTTGTCTGTTGAACGAGGAAGCCTTCTTGTTCTCTAAGAGCCTTATCTGTAGCAATTGCCTGTTCGACTTCGCGCGCTGCGCGTAGGACGACATTCGTGTAGTTGTGAATAGCAGCTTGATTACTCTCAAGGGAAGCCTTCGCATCAGCTTTGAGTTCGCCACCATTGTAGATTGACTGGGTCAGATTAGCTGCAGCATTGGCTGCAATATTATTAAAATTGAAAATATTGCTAAAATTAGACGAGCCACTAGAGGTAGAGCCTGAAAAACGCATTGTAGGCAGTAAGCTTTTTCGAGCAATGTCTGAACGTTTGGCAGAGATGTAGACATCTAGCTCGGCATTCGCGACATCTGGGCGACGCGAAAGTAATGCTGCAGGAGTGTCCGTGGGTACATTACGTGTGATCTTTGGTAGTGTAGTTGTGGATTTTAGCTCAGCTGAAGGGTAACGACCTAGTAGTATTTCTAATGAGCGAGCTGCATTGTTACGTCGTAGTTGACGGTCTCTTAAGTTGCTACGAGCGGAAGCGACATTACTTCGGCTGAGTTGAACGGCTAGTGACCTGGTGCCTGGGACGCCGGCTTTGTAATTGCGCTCTACAATGCGATTATTTTTTTGGAAGCTTGCCAGGGTGTTTACAGCTAGTTCGAGTTGTTGTTCAGCTGTGATGAGATTGCACCAAGATTTTGCAGTGTTTGCAGCCAGTGAGAGTCGGGCATTACGGTAGTCGTGAATGTCGCCTTTGTAAAATGCATGACGCACATCCACTCTATCACGAACACTGCCCCAGAGGTCAAGTTCCCACGAGGCGTTCACATTTGTTCCAAAGGATGAACTAGTGCTCCCATTAAGTCGACGACTACCACTAGCTGATGATCCGACTGACGGCTTGAGCTCGGCATCAGCCACTGAAGCGATTTGCCACGAGGCTCGAAGACTTGCTTCCGAAGCCTTAAGTGAAGGGTTTGAGCTAATGGCCTCGTTGACTAGTTTTGTCATGCGAGGTGAATTAAATTCTTTCACCCAGCCGCTGGAAATTTTGCCATGGTTTCCGTTGCTAGCTTCTTTCCAACTGCTCGGCATTTTTTCACCCCAATTAACGCATCGCTGTGGAGGTTGAATCCCTTGAGTGCACGCTACGAAGAGTGCACAGCTTACAGAGAGTATGAGAATACGCATGGTGAAATTGAGTCAGGTTACCCTAGTTAGTTAGCTTATGGAACGGCGACGCGATTGAGAATTTGGGCTACTACTTGGTCGGCTGTGATTTCTTCGGCCTCCGCTTCATAACTAAGTAAAATTCTGTGGCGTAACACATCCATGGCGACATCCTTGACATCCTGAGGAGTGACAAATGAACGACGTTTCATGAAGGCGACGGCCTTAGCTGCAAGTGCTAGGTTGATGGTGGCTCGTGGTGAGGCACCTGAACGAATCAAGGGGATGAGCGTGGCATCGGCCTTCGCCGGATAGCGAGTGACCTGAACGAGTTCAACGATGTATTCTTTAACAGCAGGGTCGAGGTAGATCTCATTGACGAGATCTCGCGAAGCTTTAAGCGTTTCTAAAGTGGTGACCTGAGAAGTTTCAGGTTTAGGCTGAGATGTTGCCATGCGATCAAGAATAGTCAGTTCTTCTTCTTTAGTAGGGTAGCCAACGGTAACTTTAAGAAGGAAGCGGTCAAGTTGAGCTTCTGGCAGTTGGTAGGTTCCTTCTTGGTCGATTGGGTTTTGAGTTGCAAGAACCAGAAAGGGTGCAGGAAGTTTATGGCTTTTGTCACCCAGTGTCACCTGACGTTCTTGCATGGCCTCTAGTAATGCTGATTGAACTTTTGCTGGAGCACGGTTGATTTCATCCGCGAGGATCAGGTTATTAAAGATTGGGCCTAATTTTGTGGTGAAGGTTCCATCATGCGGTTGGTAGATCATAGTGCCGAGAATGTCGGCAGGGAGAAGGTCTGGAGTGAACTGAATACGTGAAAATCCAGCGTGCAAGCAACCCGCCAGTGATTGGATAGACAATGTCTTAGCTAGTCCTGGAACTCCTTCGAGCAGGATGTGACCATTACAAAGAAGGCCAATGATGAGTCGATCCACCAAATGTGCTTGACCAACGAGCACCTTGGCCATTTCGGCACGAAGTTCGTCGACCCATACGGCTTGAGTTTCAATTTTTTCAGCAAGTTCCTGATTTGTCATTGCTGAGACACTAGTATTGAAATTGGGGAATGAAAATAGAAAAATTTGGGATAATCATTTGAAATGATTACTGTTGAGGTGACTACTGATGGTAGATGTCTAACATTAGCTTGATACCCTTACTTACTTTTTCACTTTTCGGATGGATTGTTTTTGCTTTTAGGTAGCAGGAGAGGGCTGATCCATAGTTTTTAGAATCGCTGTGCCGCTTTGCATTGTCGAGTAAGGATACGAAATCAGATGCTTTGTTACGGTAATCAGACAGAGGTGTGTCGATCTCTTTGATGCCTGGGTATTTTTGCTTAAGTGCATAGCAGGCTTCCCAAGCTCTGTTCGGTAAATTTTCTTTGGCAAGTCCCTCACATACTTTGAGTCCTTGGATGACTGGTTCGTACTTGTCAGCAATTTTGCGCATTTTTGCGAGGCGCTCTTCATCATTGGCGATGTTGAATTGGGTGAGAAAGGCGTTGCGGTTTTCTTTCTTAAGGATAGCCATGTGGCGTTGTTCCATCATTAATTGATCGAATTGCTCAGCTAACTTTAGCTGGTCAAGATGCCCGGTTTTGACGTCAGTTAATTTATCTTCTAAAACTGAAGATATTTCGTCTAGTTTTGGATTATTGGGCCAGAGAATGCGTGCATTTTCAATCTCTTGAAACATCTCGTCTTTTTCATCTCGGCTCATGTGAACAAAGGCATTCACAGCATGGATATTGGAGGCTGTCGTGAAGCCAGAAATATAGGCATCAACCTTGGTGTGGCGGTAGTCCGAAGCCATAGTTTTCAACTTGTCATTGAAGATTTTTGCACGGATGAAGTCGCGGGCATCGATCGAATCTAATAGATTATTTGAGACTTTAGCGTAGTCGTATAGCTTCTTCTTTTTTTCTAATGGTAGCATTTGGATATACGTTAAGTGTTCACCTACAGCATATGCTTCTAATAATCTATTACTTGCTGAGTGGAGTTCACCCCTTGTGATATGGTTCTCCGCCATGTTGACGAGAGCACGAACCTTAGCAATAATTCCGTTAGAAAGTGATTCAAGTCCCGCAATGGTAGGGGCAACACCAAGCGATTGTTGGAAGAACTTATCAACAGATGACCCTTTTTTAATAGCAAGTTTACTATCACTTGGTTGATAAATATTAATGTAAAAGCGACATCCCATCACTACATGTTCAAAGCGACGTTGCAAAAAGAGCTGGATGAGAACAGATTGAAAATTGACTTTGGATTGGGCGAGTTTGACGACTCCAACCGTTTGGTTTTTTTTGATCAGTAGTTCGATTTCGAGGATCCTTTTACGAAGGGTGATGTATTCGGTCGATATTTTTTTCGTTTTCTTCGGCTTTTGACCCACTGTGCGCCGTGCATCCATGTCTGTGCGGGTGGCGATGAAGTCGAGTTTCTTATAAACTTTTGATTTTTCTACACGCAAGGCGGCGGTTTGCTGATCTCTTTTTTTTATGGTATTGATGGCATCGACAGCTGAAACAACGGCTGCGCCCAGTGATTCGCTGACATTGTGGTCACCTTCATAGCGTGCCGCATTCTTTAGCATCTTGTATGCCGTAGCTACCTTATTGCTATAGTTACTAGCAGGTTGCAGTACTTTTTGGATGTCTTCAACATCTCTCTTATACTCTTGGGCATCCTGTGCCTTATAAGCATCAGACGACAAGTAAGATTCAAAATGCAGTCCTATTCGGTTGTCCTTGAGTGAGAAGGTCTGTCCCATGAAGGAGATAGTTTCTCCAGACGGATCGAATATCGGGATGCCACTCTCTGGTTCTCCGGCTTTAGATGAGGGGTTTCCTATCTGGGCAAATACCGAAGAGCAGAGCAATGATATCAAAATGCTTGCTCTAAATAATAGCATGGGAATGGCCCCTAACGCAGTTTCCTACGCAGGGGATAAAGTTATGGATTGATTAAAGATCAGATTCTTTAAGCTTCAACATGTCTTCGATACCTCGCTCTGCAAGAACACTCTTTGGGAAGAGGCTCTTCGCTTTGAGGTAGCAAGAAAGTGCAGAACCGTAATTCTTACCATCGAGCATTTCAGTCGCGTCGTCAAATAGTTCACGGAAGCGTGAAGCTCTGCCGGCAAGTTCATTGACTTTATCGGTGATGCGTTTTTTGTCGAGATGGTCATTATTACGTTCGATCTCTACAGCTTCCCATGCTGCATAGTATTGTGACTCTGCGGCTAGGGCATCTGCTTTTTTTACGGCTTCTTCGATTTTGATTAAGCCTGTGCTGATTTCAGCAGCTTGTTTGAAGAGCTTGTTATAATCGTCACGTTGTGTTTCTGAAAGGTCAGTGTTGTTTGCAGCTTGGCGGAAATATTCCTCAAAGATACTGGCATCTTTTATACTTAGAGAACTAAAGTCTTCACTACGCACGATTGATCTGAATTCAGTTGCTCTATTTTCGAGGTCATTGAGTTTCCTTTGCCCATCGCGAATGCGTTTGAACATATCTTCCTCTAATTCCTCAAGGCGAGGATTAGTTGGCCAGAACTCGATAGCACTGGAAATATGATTTTCTGCTTTTTTGTCATCTTTTTGTTGCTTGGCAGCATAAAATTGGCCGACCTCGAAGTTAGAAGCACGCTTATAAGCATTGATGGCAGTGACAGCCATGACATAGCGGAAATCAGTCGCTTGGTCGCGTAGTTTCTGGGTGTAACGCTCAGCCTCCTGCCAGTTTTTCACTTTAGCTGCATCTTTGAGCTGCTTTGAGTCTAGAATATATTGGTGCATTTTATTGCGGAGCTCAGGACTGAAAGTGTGAATTGGAGTAAGATGCTCACCGATCGCAAATGCTTCTACCATGCGCTGTGTGCCTTGGTGGACTTGGTCACGTTGAAGGTGGTTACGCACGGAATCTGCGGATTTCTTCGCTTTGCCGATCAGGTCATTTGCTGCAGAGTCGAGTCCCGCTATCGTTGGTTGAACCCCAAGTGTGTCTGCAAAAAACTTATGCATGTCTGAGCCCTTGTTGATATTTAGCTTACTTTCTCCGTCAGTGAAGACGAGATTGTAGAATCGGCAGCCGATGACCACGTGCTCGAATCGGCGCTGCATGAACAACTGGACCAACATGGCTTGGTATTGGATTTTAGCAAGTTTCTCGGCAATATTTCCAGCAAGGTCAGCCTTTTTCATCAGAAGGAGGAGTTCAGCACGTTGCCGCGTGTTCTCCTGCCATTTAATGGATGTAGGCTTGGCTCCTTTTTTATTTTTGCCTTTGCCAGGTGCAGATGACTCAGATGGAGTCAATTCCGTTTTGCTTTCGATGAATTCCATTTTACGAGCGAGTGCTCTGTTTTTTTCACGCATTTCCTCGATGTCTGCATCAGTGCGGCGTGACTTGTTCATGGAGAGTTGAGCGAGAGCGAGAGCGTTCTGCAAGGATTCACAAATCCCACTGTCAGATGGGTAGGCAGAAGCATCGCCTAGGAGGTGGTAGCCTTTACTCAGTTTGCTTTCAGGGCTGCCTTTAGAACTGCGATCAAGGGTGTCAAGGATCTTACGAAGAGTGGCTCTGTACTTAGCTGCAGCTTCAATTTTTTCTTGAGACTGAACGAGGTAGCCTGAAAACTGATCTGCAAAACGATTGTCTTGCATGCTGAATTCACTGCCCATAAATACGAACGTTTCGTTTTGAGCGTCGAACATGGGAATTTCTTTACCATATGGACTACCTGGCTTTCTGCTATTATCAGATGTGTGGGTATCTTCAGTGCGATTGTTATTCACGCCGCCGCTAGCTCCACCAGCAGGAGGCTGGAATGAATTAGGAGCTTGAGCATATATAGATGTAGGGAATGCGAGACAGGCAATGCTGGCTACGAGTGTTGATTTTGTCATGTTTTGATGTAATGTTTAGGTTTATGGCTCCATAATGTAGCCAATATATTTTTTATTAAGGATAACATAACTATTTTGGAAGGATTTGGCAACAAGGAAACTCACTTAAACCCATTAAGTTATTTCCTTCGATAGGCTTGTTGCACCGTCACACGTCCATTGTTTGCTTATCTTTGAGTGACGGAGAGGCACAAAAAAGCCGACACGGTTTAAGGTGTCGGCTTTGTGAAAGCATTCTACTTGGTCGATTACTTAGAGGAAATTTTCTCAACATTAAGGAAGCCCTTGGAGCTAGTCTTTACAGTGAAGACGTAGGTATTGGAGATATCAAGGTTGATATCTTGGTATTGATCACGCACTTCTTTTGAAACGAATAGTCCTAATAATTTAGTATCTTTGTCACCGTCTTCTGGCATGACGTGGAGCATAGTGATGCCGGATTCTGTAGTGGTACGTTCTTTGATCATACCTATGACTTGGTTGATATTTCCGCTATTGTTAGACGATCCGCCATCCGTGTAGTTTTTGTGATCGAGCATGGGGGCATCAGGGCCACTGCCACCCGATAATATTTTAGGGATGAAGATGATGCCTGCAACAACGAGGAGGGCGACGAGCATTCCTATAAGAATTGGGACAGGGTTGAGGTTTTGTTTGTTTCTACCTTTTCGGGCTCTTCTGGACATAGTTTGTGTAGTGTTTAAATGGTTGATTTCTGCCGGCAGCTATTAGTAGCTATACGGCGTAATGTAAATAGTTAATGCTCCCAGCGGTGTTTGCGGGTGCCTATGTAGGCAATGGCGATACCAATAATTCCATGGATTAAGAGCACGAGGATACAAGCACTGAGCGGGTTGAATGGTGTGTTTGTGATTGCACCAATTACCTGTTGTTGATCATCATTCATCGTTTTGATACTGCCACTCCATGACCAGTAGGCCGAGATGAAAGGACGCGTGATGTCGCCCAACCACGGTGGAAGTGCAAGGACAGCTCCCGAAAGAGGCAGCTGAAAACCAACTATGTAGATAGACAGTAGAGACGCTTGTTCCGCTGTTTTCATAATGGCGGAGACACCTAAGCAGATGAATGTAATAGAGGCATTAACCATGATAAGAAGGAGACAGTGGGTTAGAAAGCCTGTACCATCTGATGGGCCAGGGAATGGCCATTGGGAGTTTACCCAGATTGCCATGATGATGGACTGAATGACGATCAGAACGCTCAGGAATGCAACCTTACTCATAAGGTAGGCGAGTGGTCTGACGCCCCCAAATTTTTCCTTTTCCCAGATTGGTCGTTCACCTGCAATTTCACGTGCTGAGTTGTTTGAGCCCATCAGTGATAAGAGAACAATTTGGAACATGACGATACCAGCAAGGGCACTGCCGAGTTGGCCTCGCTTGGAGGCGATCTCGTTCATTTTGTTGACAGATTCACTGACGTTACCAGAAAGCTCGGTAAATTTTGGTGGGGAGATGTTTGCTTGGTCAGCAAAGATAATCACCAAAAGAGGGAAGACAATAAGGACGGCTATTTGTAATAGAATTTGTCCCTTGTCTCGCCCGAAGATCTTAAATCTCCGCATAAGTAGGGTAGAGAACTGTGAGCCTAGGCTGGGGAGTTCGACTCCTTCAGATTCTTCATTGACAATCTCTTGACTGTCATCGTTGCTCTTCCTACGTTTTTTTCTCTTCGGCTCGTCGTTGTCTTCAAATTGAGAAGTTTCTAGAATGATATCGTCCGATTCACCCTCTTTTTTCTTGCTTGATTCTTTGTCGATTTTACCAGTGGCGACATCGTCAGTGGAGAGTGATTCAGTGGTGTGAGATAGCGGTGTTGGTAATTCGATTTCACCATCTTCAACTTTCTTTTTACGATAGTTCTCGATTTTATTATAATAGACTTCTTGGTGCTTTAGCCAAGACTTTTGCCAAACTTCCGACGACTGTTTGCTTAGACGTGGGTATATCTCTTCCGTATCTTCGACTGAGAAGTAGTGGGTCAGCTGACTAGGCGGTCCGTGGTATGCTACGCGTCCCTCGTGGAGCACGAGGATGGAATCATAGAGTTCGAGGTGTGCCAGTGAGTGCGTTACCGATGCGATCACACGACCATCCTTACGAGATAGCTTGTGGAGCAATCGAACGATATCTCTTTCGGAGCGAGGATCAAGACCTGAGGTTACCTCATCACAGAGGAGTAGGCTAGGGTCTGAAACAAGTTCCATAGCAAGTCCAAGACGGCGCTTTTGTCCGCCGGAAAGGACTTTAACGAAACGATCCGCCAATGGAGCGAGTCCAGTGACTTCAAGTACACGGTCGATCCTATTATCAAGATCAGCAAAACCACGCGTTTTTACGCGTAGTTTAGTCGCTGTCTCGATGGATTCATCGACAGTGAGTTCATCGTAAGCGATAGAGAACTGGGGCACGTAGCCAATTTCCTGAGGTTCGAAATCGCCAACTTCGGCGAGATCTTCTCCATTCCAGATAATTGAGCCTCCAGACTCGGCATTAAGACCGGCGATTGTGCGTAATAACGTTGTTTTACCGCAACCAGATGGGCCAACAATGGCCATGAAGTGGTTACTAGGTAATTTGATGCTGACGTCGTCAACAAGGTTATGTGGCTCGCCGTCTTTATCAATTGTGAAGCATAGGTTTTTTAATTCTAACACGATTAATGATTTTTTTGTTAATACCTTTAAAAAAAGACGAAATTTCACCTATTGGCGAGAAGAAACTTGAGCGAATGTGTATATTGAGTAGTTTAATCACCATGTCTAGTAAGTCTTCATCAAAGCGTAAGTCAAAATCAAAACAAGTAAGCCGTTCTGTTTCAAAGGGTAAACGGCGTGGACTGTCAGTAGTTCCACTTTGGGGGAAGTTCCTCATTTTATTGCTGCTCACTGTTGTTTTTCTAGTGGGAGTTGGGTATGGAGCATTACGTTCTTACCTCAAAGGCGATGGATTTCGCGATAAGCTGGCCACAGGATTTTCTAAGGTAGTCGGTGGTGAAGATGGTTCTGGTGAGGTTAACGCGGTGATATGGAGGGGCTGGGACATGGAGGTGGACTCCTTCTCTTTAAAGAATACGAAGAGCGTAGTGCGGGCTGTAGAAGCAAGTGAAATGAAGATGGAAATCCGCGTTAGCTCTGTGACCGAGGAAAAGTGGGATGTAGAGCATGTGGATATAATGAAGCTCGATCTAGAATTTGGAGCAGCGGATGCAGGCTATAAAAAGTACCAAGCAGAGAAGCCTACAGGTCTCGCTGGTATGTTGCCATATAAGGTTCAATTGAATACATTTGAGGTGAAGCAGATGGACACAGCCTTGAAAATTGATGCAAAGGACTTTTTATTCAATGGAATGCGGGTGAAAGGGGAGGTCAGTGGGGGCCGTTATACATTAGATTTATTTGATGGTAATGTGGAATTGCCATTCGAAGAGTTAAATGCAGCACGACATATCAATTCTCGTCTCGTATTTGAAGGTAATGTGCTTTCGCTTGAAGATGCACATCTACGCGTAGTTGATGATAATCCAGTGAACTTGAACGCGAAGTTTGATTTCAATACAGACCTGCACAAGATCACTGGCAAAGTTCAAGAAGTGGATATTACGCATTTTTTAGACGATGATTGGTCTCAAAATACGCGTGGCCTAGCGGATATTAAGTTCGAGTATGAAATTGATGAGAAAAATGACGACCAAAGGGTGTCTGGATTTTTGGCGATTAGTGATGGCATTCTTCATTCATTGCCGATTCTTGATAAAGTTGCAGCCTACACCAATAAGCCCGGCTATCGTAGGCTCGAATTTGAGAAGGTAAGTTGCCAATTCACTTACCATAATGGAAAAACCACACTGCGTGATATAGAGTTATTAGATCGCGGGCGTCTGTGTGTATTAGGAAAGTTGGATATTTTTGACAATGGCAAGATTGATGGCACCTTCAAAGTTGGCTTGCCGAGGGGCACACTCTCGTTCATTCCTGGAGCGGAAACCAAAGTATTTCTCCCTGGGGCTCGTCAGATGCATTGGGCAACCGTGTGTGTGACTGGAACAACGGATGCTATGGAAGAAGATCTGTCGTCACAGTTGATGAATGCAGCTGCTGAACGTATGTTTGAGGTGATTCCTGAGACTGGTCTAAAGATACTGAAATTTGCTACTAGTGGCGGCACAGGAGAAACTGGCGGGGGTCTCGGAGGCGTAGTAGAAGATCTCACAAATGGTAAAGGAGTTGCTACTGGTGTTCTAGGCATTGGCGCTAGTGTCTTAGAGAATATGCTAGGCACAGGTGCTGCAAAATCTGATAAATCATCGTGGATTTCGATGTTTGGAAAACAACTTGAGTTGTCAAATCAATGGACGGTCGAATTAAAGGGAGATCCTATTGAAAATTTAGCATTTGCTGTGATTGAGAAAGAGGATAAAAAAGTGACGAAATTATACGCCCGCCAGGTGGACGGCAAAGCGCGTGAAGTTGCCAAAGCGTGGTTAAAATCGAATCAGCTAGAAGATCTCAAGTCTCGTGATTTTCTAACCACTGAAGGGTATGTGGCATTGCTGTATAGCCATCTAGATAAGGACAAGAAGTCCCTCTATGGTAAGGGCTATTGCCGTAGTATTGTATTTATCCAGAGTGTGGAAGGAAAGGTCGTTCAACTACGGATGGAAGGTGGGCTTGCCGAAGAATTAGCGATCAAAGTTTATTTACAAAAAGTTGCTGGGTCATTGCGTCCTGAACGTAAAGAGAGCCAGGGTGGTGGGCTCATTCCAGATATTGGAGATCCAAGGAAGCTTATTCCATTTAATCCATTTGGTGGCTAATTATTAAGGCAGTTTGGGCAACTTCGGTTGTGCTAGTTTTCATGTCTTTTTCCTTCTTCGAGAAGCACTATTTCCCCATACTATGTTTATTGTCGCAGGATCCAAACGCAGCGAAAAATTCGTCGGTTATGGAGCTGGATTTTGTAGCTTCTGTCGATCGCTACGGGCAGTGAAGATTGAGGCTCACGAGATGAAATTGCATCTCTACTATATTCCGTATAAGTCAGATTCTCCTGTGTGGTATATGCAGGAATGCATAAACTGTAGTGCGAAATCGGTGACGGAGATCAGCTCATATAAAGGTTTAGTTCAAGTTGCTCCAAGTTCGTTGAAGGAATTGATTGATCAAACTTATCCAGATATAGAGAATGATTATACTGAGCGACTTGAAATAGAAAATCAAGTTAGCAAAGATCCAATGAGCCTGGATGAGGAGTTGCGACATAAATTAATTAAAGAACCGATATCGAAGATTGCACCTCAGGTAGAAGAAGGGTTTAGTGCAGGAACTCCGCTTGATTTACAGTTGGGAATTACATTTTTGATCGCTGTGGCAGTTTCAGTTCCAAGCTTGCTATTTGCTCTCAGTATTGAGGATTATGTGTTGCAGCACCGACTGACTTCTATTGCTTGGTTGATCATTATCACCTCCGTGACAGTTGTGATTTTTACTTGGGTGAGAACTTCAAAGAGGATTTGTAAACGCCGCTATCTGCCATTAGTCGTGCGGGCATTACTACCATTGAAGCCGAGCACAGATGAGCTTAAAAAGATGGCGAAATTCTATAAGGTTACCAAAATGAAAGTGGGCAAGAGGTGGTTCCAAAAGTTACTGAAAAAGGAATTGGGTCAATATCTAAAAAAGGAGAATCAAACGATAATGTCTGGCGATGTCTCGAAAGGGGATTACATCAAAGCGATGAACGAATGGAAGCAGTGATACATAATGGACAGAATAACTTGGCTTTAAGTATCCTTTCAGTGAGGGTATATTCATCGTTTTTCGCATGTTATATACAGTCACCGAGCCAATGAATATATGAAAAAAAATGCATAAACTTATCCTTAACGAAAAAATCCACTCGGAGATTATTCTTGATGCAGTGAGTAATGCGAAAAAATTCGTATGGATCATTACAGCGGACATCAAGGATATGCATATCAAAAAAGGCAGACGCTTCGTCCCATTTTTGAGTTTACTGGCAGATTTGATAGCTGCTGGAGTGTCTGTGCGATTAATACATGCGAAAGAACCTGGCCCTAGATTCAGGAAGGATTTTGATAAGTATCCGGAACTCATCGAAAGCGATCTTTTTGAGCGTGTGTTGTGTCCTCGAAATCATACCAAAGCGATCGTTGTGGACGGTAAAACACTTTTTGTTGGGTCGGCTAATTTGACAGGGGCTGGATTAGGTGGCAGATCAGCTGATAAAAGAAATTTTGAGGCAGGGATTTTTACCGATGATAAAAGTATGATATCGGAGATGATGAACTGGATTGACGAACTCTACATTGGTTCATTTTGTGGTAAGTGCAAAATGAGAAAGTTTTGTCCTGAACCACTAGATTCTGGGTTTTAGGAGAGGGAATCTGAGTGCACATGAACGAGAGCATTAGAATGAACAGAAATGGATGGGGACGTTGGGTTCCCAGTTTAAGCCAATTGGTGACTCTGGATGTTGTGGGCCTGGCTGAGTTCTTCGAGGATTGGTATGAGAACCTAAACTCGTTAAATCCGGTCTGTTAAATCTTATCTATTTTCTATTTGTATTTTTTTTTTTCTTCCTCAGCCTACACACATATGCGTTTACCGATTATTTATTTTAACATTTTATCTATTGTTGGGCTTTGCTTTGTAAGTGCAGCCGAATCTAAGCTCATTAAGGATGCTGATACGGGGATAATGCTCCAAAAAGGCTTCGATGCTGAGCTTCTCTATGACATTCCAGAAGAACAAGGTTCTTGGGTGGCTATGTCTTTTGATCCGAAAGGCCGATTAGTCGTCTCAGACCAGGATGATAAGGGAGTCTTTCGTGTGACACTACCAAAGGTTGGTGAGGCTAATAAGAAAGTCTCTGTGGAAAGTTTAAAAGGTTTTCCCTACGAACCTATTAATTGGGGTAAACGTCGCGTTGGCGGAGCACTAGGATTTCTCCATGCATTCGATAGTCTCTACATGGTTACAATGAAGGGCCTTTACCGGGTGCGTGATACTGACGGTGATGATACCTATGATGAGTTTAAGCTGATGAAACGACTCCGTATGGGCTACGAGCACTCGGCACATAATATTATCAAGACAGCTGACGGGAAGGGCTTGTATCTAGTGAGCGGAAACTATGGAAGGATTCCCGAGGGTGTACCTAGTTTATTACCTCCAGTATGGGGAATAGACTCCTTGCTTTCTCCTATGCCGGATCAAATGGGGCACGCTGTTTCCATTAAAGCTCCTGCAGGCTGGGTAGCTCGTATCTCTCCTGACGGGAGTGATTGGAAGATGATAGCATCAGGTTTTCGTAACCCAGTTGATTTAGCAATTAACAAAGAGGGTGAGCTTTTCACGTTTGATTCTGATTTAGAGTTTGATGTAGGGTCTCCTTGGTATCGCCCGACCCGTGTTTGCCATGTGACTTCTGCAAGTGAGTTTGGCTGGAGAACTGGTTCAGCTAAGTGGCCAGAATATTTTGCTGATAGTAACGGTCCTGTATTAAATGTAGGTCCAGGTTCTCCAACAGGTATCAGCTTTGGACACCATTCTAATTTTCCGGCACAATATCAGGACAAACTGTTTGTCTGTGATTGGACATTTGGGACACTTTTTACTGTCAATCTTAAGGAAAAAGGATCTAGTTATGAAGGTGTTAAAACCGAGTTCCTCCATGGTAAACCTTTGAATATTACGGCTATGCGTTTTGGACCTGATGGGAATATGTATTTTCTCACTGGAGGCCGAAATACTGACTCTAAGTTATATCGAGTAAGCTATACTGGAGATAAAAAGGGTGGAGAGGTTCGCCAGCTGACAAAGAATCAAAAGCTTCGCGATATACGTCATTCTTTAGAAAAACTTCATCATAACAGCACTGTAGGTGAGGCAACCATTAAAGAAGCTTGGCCTTACTTGGGGCATGAAGACCGTAGTATCAGGTATGCAGCTCGATTAGCGATTGAAATCCAAGATGTGACATTGTGGCAAAACTTAGCTCTTCAGGAGAAAGAACCAAGAAAACTAATTTATGCAATGATCGCCCTATCTCGTCATAGTGGAGCAGAGCAAGGAGCTGCCATCATTGATCGTCTAAATACTCTGGCTTACGATAAGCTTGAGACCACTGATCAGCTAGCACTCTTGAGAGCTTATTCATTGTGCTTCATCAGAAACGGCAATCCATCTGTTGCGAATATAGCCAAAGTAATTAAGCAAATTGATTCTCACTACCCATCCTCAGATGATAATACGAACGCTGAGCTTTGCCGCGTGTTATCCTATCTTAATGCACCGAATGTTGTTTCTAAGACTATTGCGTTGATGAAATCAACTCAAACTAAGACAATGGCATACGACAAGGAGATGCTTGCGCGTAGCGAATATGGTAAAGAAATACTTGCGACTATGGCTGATACCCCAAACAGCCTCAACATCCATTATGCCTACTGTTTACGTAGAGTGAATGGAAGCTGGACGCTAGCTGATAGAAAATACTATTTTGGCTGGCTTAATGAGACTCTTGAAAAAGGAGGGGGTAAGAGCTTCGCTGGCTATATTCGCGCGATTCGTCAGGATGGAATAGACCATTTACCAGAAGATAAAAAAGCTTCAGTTGCCTATTTATTAGGTGATATCGCCAGTATTGATTTGAGTAAGCTACCAAGACCAAAGGGACCAGGAAAGGCTTGGACTGTGAAGACAGCGATGAAGCACTTCGATAAGCCTTTAACTGGGCGTAATTACGAAAATGGAAAGAAAATGTTTTCTGCCGGAAGTTGCGTTGCTTGCCATCGCTTCTCTGGAAATGGTGGATATTCTGGACCTGACTTAGGTTCTTTAGGTAATCGCTTTTCGGTTCGTGACATGCTCGTTGCTATCATTGAGCCTAGTCAATCGATCTCTGAGCAGTATCAGGCTAGCACAGTCACCTTAAAGGGAGGTGGAGCATTGCATGGACGCCTTATTTATAAGAACGATAAGGAGTTTGCTGTAGCGAGTAACCCTTTTGATCTGTCTAAAGTCACTAAAAATCCGACATCCGAGATTCTAAAAATTGTGCCATCACAGCAGTCATTAATGCCCCCTGGAATGATTTTTGCAATGAGTGAGGATGAACTAAAGGACCTCATGGCATATCTAATATCGGGTGGTAACAAAAAACATAAGGCATTTGCAAAAGAGAAATAGCTTTCTTGGTTATGATGAAGCCCGTACTGACGATTTAGGAAAATACAAAAACCATCAATAGCCAAGGTGACGATAATTGGAGAAATGTACAAATAATACCATTTCACAGTTAAACCCAGGGAATGGATTTCTTTTTTACGCTGTGAATCACTGCTTCGCAACCTGCATTAGAAACCGGTCTGACTTCGCATATTTCCACGTTTCTCTATGTGGTATTAAAGTGCCCGCACTGTGCTTTCCTCGTGCCTTGAAATCCACGAAGTTAGCTCCGGCCATTCCACAACTTTAACCGTTCCAATGGGATTAGTGATGTATTGAAACCAACAGACAACACTATAGTGTCTTTTAATCTCTTTGGGTTAAATTCCCCGCTGCTTGCGGCGTTTTAAAAATAACAGATCAGACGACACCCCTTCTTTGCAAAGCAAAGTCGGCACGGTTTGAGTGACGAAGCTTGCCACGGGGAGAGTCATTAGCGGAATAAATGGCACCGCAGGTAGAGATCTATATATGTCAATAACCACGGTGCCTGAACCGTCTTGTTTGATTTGCCTAGGGTTTAGTAGTTTAGCTGTGATGCTAAGGCGTCGTATATATAAACCAAGTTTCTAACTTCAGCCTTGAGAGTTTTGACGCACTAGTGACAAGTACTTCCTCCAAGGCTTTGTTCGCTTATTTCTTTATTCCCCATACGTGTGAGTCGCTAACCAGTTCCTGATATTGTGCTGTTAGGCGTTGCTTCAGTTCGGACAGTTTCTCAGGGTGAGACGCGGAGAGATCTCGGCTCTCTCCAATGTCATCAGTAATTTTGAAGATTTGGAAGTCAGAGAGTGTTGCTGCCTTAACTTTTGCCGCATTGTGATTGTTGATACTCTTAAGTTTAGTGAGATTTAGTTTAGCCAGCACTTTCCAATCGCCGTCACGCATGGCAACTCTGCGTTCATTGAGAGCGGCATAGTAGATCCATACCAAGGGCTTCTTGCGTTCTATGGGTTTGTTTTCAAGAGCCGGAAGGAAGCTTGCCCCGTCCAATACCAAGTCAGATGGTGGATTTGTTTTTGCCAGTTCACAGAAAGTCGGAAGGAAGTCCAAAGCTGACACGGGATGGTTAACGGTCTGACCTGCCTTTATCTTTGCTGGCCAGTGCATGATTCCAGCAACTCTGAATCCGGCATCGGTGGTCCAGAGTTTCATGCCGCGTAAAGGTTTTGGTTTTCCAAAGGAGCGTCTGTTACCGTAGCGAAGTAAGGTCTCGGGACCGTTGTCCGATGTGAATACGACAAGAGTGTTCTTATCAACATTCATATTCTTTAGACCGTTCATCAGTTTGCCAACCGCCGCGTCCAAGTTTGTTACATTGGCAAAGTAATGAGCCTCATCAATATTCTTCGTAATGGGGTTGTAGCTTTCTACCATGTCCTTGGGGGAGGCGACAGGTTCGTGCGGCTCGTGGAATGCCACATACATGAAGAAAGGTTGTTTTGAGTCCTTTTGCTGTTGCCCCTTGAGCCAAGTGAGAGCTTCGTCCACTACCAGCTGGCAGCTAAACCCCTTGAGGGAGCCTACATTAGTTCCGTTGCGCACGAAGTTCTTAGGGTTTTCGTGCGAGGGAATTGCATTGTTTTGGGTGCCGAACCAATGATCAAATCCTGCATCGCCTGGCTGTGGTTGTTGTGGCGAGTTGAATTTGCCATTACAGTGCCATTTACCGGACATGCAGGTGGCATAACCTGCTTTCTTCAACAGTTGCGGTATTGTTACTTCAGAGGCTCGCATATGGATGCCTCTGCCATGAGGAATCCAGTCGTAGACCCCGGCACGATTTGGACTCCGTCCTGTCATTAGTCCAACCCGTGAGGGCGAGCAGACAGGTGCCGTGGAGTAGAAGTCAGTGTAACGTATTCCTTCCTTTGCCAACTTATTGAGGTTTGGCGTTTTGATATGCGGGTGACCGTAACATTCCAAATCGCCATAACCCAGATCATCACACAATACGACCACAATATTGGGCCTGTCATCCGCTCTCAGTTCAATGGCGCTCAGGCAGGTAATGGCGATTGCCATGACGGGCATAACTAGTCGAGTTCTTCTTGTTTTCATGTATGTGCTCTTATTATTAATTAAGGTTGAAGTGTGGCACGGCGAAGATAGGTTGTCCAGAGCGTAGCAAACTGGGAGGGTGGTAGCCGTTGAGAGCTGTGAATTGTTCTGCTAGATCAGTTCATTAATGAAGTCGTATTTTCCCCGGACTAACAGTATTTCCAGCTATTGTTATCTTCTCTCCAGAATTTATTTTGATGACGTGCTCAACAAAAATAGGACCCTCTCGTCCTTCGTATTTTGAACCTGAATTCATTCCTAGATACGTTATATACCCGTCAGTATCTCCAACTGCTGTAATCTTAAAGGTCTTCCGCTTCCCATTCAGAAAATAATCAAGACTGTCTACACCTCCAGCTATTTGATATCCAGGTGTGACCTTTGAAAGAATAAATTTCTGAGTCGGTCGATGAGGGAGTTCATGTAGTCCCTTACTTGAGTCGACACTAATCTTCGGTGGTGCCACACAACTCATACATGTAACACATCCGATCAATGTTAAAAGACGATGCATAATTTGGAAAAACGTCATAGAGTATTTGTGTGATTTTGAGCCTTTAAAACATGTAGAATCATCAAAATGAGCAGGGGCAATGTCCGTGGAATTGCTCACCCTTAGTCGGGTGCTCGAAATACAAGTCACTGGCGTGTAGTAGTAAACGATCTGCCATTTGTTCACTATCATCATTTTTATACAGATCGCACCCAAGAATTGGGTGGCCAATTGACTGACTGTGAATTCGCAGCTGGTGTGTTCGCCCAGTATGAGGTATGAATTGTACCAAGCTCCGTTGTGGTTGCTCTAGACGCTGGATGACACTATATTCACTAGTGGCGGTTTTACCTGTGGTAGGGCAAATTTTTACCTTGGGGAAAAGGCTTTTATCTTTCGCGATGGCCGCTGTGATCTGGCCTTGATCATCGGCAAGCCAACCCTCTAGCATGGCTATATAAAGCTTTTGAATCGTACGTGCTTGAAACTGTTTGTTAAGATGTTGTGACGCATCAGAATGCAGCCCCACCACCATGATGCCCGATGTTCCTAAGTCTAATCGATGTGGTAACTTTGCCTGCGGGAATGCAGGAGTCACGCCCTCTTGGCCATGAAACAAACGATAGTGGACAGAATCCCAGTTGAGCGGGTTTTTGCCCGATAAACTAAGTAGCCCACTGGGTTTGTTGATCAACAAGATGTCGTCATCTTGATATAAAATCACCACGAAGTCGTCACACTGAGGTGCCACAAAGTCATCAACCATAGTGTGAGTCGGAGTGCTGGCACTAGGCGTTGATGATTCTTCATTGTTTTTAGACATGATGTTATAGCAATTCTGTGTAACGAGTAACGGTTAATGTTAAACTGGGTTGTGACAGATGTTAACCACAAAGCCAGTCTCAATGCTATTGAGTAAAGTTATGATTATCCTTACGGAGGAGAAAGGTAGATACCGCATGGTGTGAACGGAGTGAGGGTAAAATACATGAAAGCTTTGGCTGATGCAGAACTAAATACAGTTAGGCTCCAACTTTTCTTTAATACATCTTTGGAATTCTGGAAATCATTTGACTGAGGTCCCCGTCTATCTAAATATCATGTATGAAATATCTCGTATGGATAGGAGTCCTCGTTGTTGTTAATGTACTATCATACGTCTTCGATTGGGGCTGGACTTTGTTTTAAAGAATGACGTATAGTGCTAGCGGCCTGATTTTATTTCCTGCACCAGTAGCACTATTTACCGGAAGTTACCCCGTACCTATCTATAAAAGTCACCTTGCCTAATGCGAAATAAAGAAGAAAAGCTGGGGAATATTCTCCTTGGACTGAGTGTTTGTTCTTGGGCTGTTCTAGGTCTTAAACAGGAGTGGAGCGAATATGCTGAGTTCAGCTTAGTGAGGGTCTCACTTGCTATTCTGCAGTTCGTAGTGGGAGTCCTCTTTCTGTTTAGGCGACCCATAAAGTTAGATGGTCACTGGAAAAATCACCTACTGGCTTTGCCGTCATTATTGATAAGTGGGCTCCTATTCAAATTGGCACCTGGTGGAAGTGAGTGGCCACCTTTTTTGACTGTGGTGTTCCTGTTAGGTACGATGGTTGCGATCTGGTCGTTGATGACATTAGGTGGTAACTTCGCTATCTTTCCTGTGCTCAGAGGTATTGTATCCAAGGGTCCTTATCTGGCAGTGCGGCATCCCGCTTACTTGGCCGAGTTGTTGATGGTAGGGTGTTATGCTGTGGCAAGTGGGAGCACGTGGTCATATGGGTTCTTGACTCTCTGTATCCCACTCGTTTGTTTAAGGGTCTTAGTGGAAGAGAAGCTGCTACTTCATGAGGACTCGTATCGGGTCTATCAGCAAAAAGTGAAATACCGCTTGTTGCCAAAAGTTTGGTAAAAGGTAGAAATTGATTAATACGCGTGGGCTCTGTATTTGAGAAGGAGACGGGGGAGGATATCGTCTAGTTTTTTGTCTTGGGTGTCGTCTAGCTCAATCATGCGGAGTCATATTTTTATAGATGTCTTGTTTGTTCTCTTCTCTGTGTAGTCGAATCTGACTCGAAGGGGTTATAGTCTGTCTAGCTACCGAACTGATTGAGATTAGCTTGACTATCGACAGACTGTTCACCAAGTTTTATAGATCAACACTCTCTTGAATGGAGACTTAATCGCTTTGAAATTACAGCAATATCTCGATAGTAAACGTACTCATACCACAGTTTTTCGTGAGCGTTGTCACGTTTGTTACCGTGCTGCCTCAGTCTGTCTCTGTGGGCTGATCCAGCCGTTCGATACACAAACTCGCTTCGTGATTCTCATGCACCCGAAAGAGGCCCGCAAACAAAAGTGCGGAACTGGCCGCTTGTGCCATATCGTATTGAACAACAGTCGTCTTCATGTAGGGGTAGATTTCACCAATAATCGCGAGGTTTGCGCGCGGATCGAAGACCCTGAATACACTTCGGTTCTCCTGTTTCCAAGTCAGCAGGCAGTCAACCTATCAGAGCAAGGTTATCGATCTCTCATAGGTCACCAGGGGAAGCTACAAATATTTGTGGTAGATGGCACCTGGCCATTGGCTAGAAAAATTCTGCGATTGAGTGAGAATCTTCGTGCCCTCCGCACGGTGAGTTTCACGCCTCGTCAGCCATCAAATTATCAGTTCAAGAAGCAACCCCAAACTGCCTACCTGTCCACACTCGAATCGATTCAACTCTTGCTCGAACTCGGTCAAGAGCAGGGCGTTGAAAGCGTGGATGAAAATATCGAGCAACTCCCCGAGCTCTTTGAAAGCTTGGTGCAGATTCAATTACAAGGGGCAAACTTTGGTTGAAGTTTTCAGAGGGACATCGCGTTGATCCTCAGGAAAAAGGATAAAGGGGGTGGATCGTGACTTGTCTTGGTGAATCTCTAGGGGGCCGAGTTGTTTAATCATCGTCGTCATCGTCATCGTCAAAATCTACATCCCCTTCAACTTGACGTTGAAAGTGTAGGGTCATAGCGCCGCCGAGACTTTTTCTTCCTTTTTTTGAAGGTGCCTCTTTTGCTATCAGAAATTTTCATCCCTTAGATTCTAGTTTTTTGATTATAAAGTCCATTTGCTTTTTTTTGACAGCAGCAAATGGAGTGTCGAATCGTATAAGTTCAACTTTATTTTGTGTGTAGGCCATGTGTAGTTTCTTGTCTGATGTATACCATGCTGAGAAAAAAAGAGACAGCTTACTTTTCTTCCAGCGTGATAGGAGGGTGGTGGATTGAGTTGATGTGCTGTTGTGTTTTTATTGACCTCAAGCTTATGGCTTCTCTTTACGGATTAGCATAGCCATGAATTTTTCAAACCTCCTTTGCCTAGTTTGCTGTTTTTTGGCAGACTCCAATCCATAAGTAATTGCGTAGCGACTCGATTTGTTCAAGGTTTCATAGAATTGTTTAGCAGTCGGCACGCCCTCTAGGGCCAGTAGAAAGTCGGCTGGAACTTTCATCTCACTTACTGTATAGGCATTTTCCCAACGATCGTCAGCTTTTGCCGCTAGAACATGTTGCAGTCCTGGCTCCTCCATTCGTCCCTCAGTAATGAGGCGATCGGCATGTTCTGTATTGCGCTTAGACCAATTGCTTCGAGCCTTCCTAGGAGTAATTCGTTGGAGGTAGGATTGTTCATCAAGCGACTTCTTGATACCGTCAATCCATCCCCAGCAAAACGATTCGATTACGACTTCGTTCCAGTCGACGCTCGGAATTTTAGATCCCTTCTTGAATATCTTGATCAGAAGTTCGTTTTTGGAGGCACGGTTCGCTTTCAACCACTTACTCAGGTCTTCTGGAGTCTTGAAAGTTAACATTTTGATGTACCAGGATTCGGCATGTAATCAGATTATTTAAGTGATGGTTTACCACGAATACCCACTCATTGTCACGAATGGGTGAGGAGTGATGGGGTGAAGTCTCTTGGAAAAATGGTATTAGTCGAGTTATTCACTACTTATTAGTTTTGTGAATATACTATAAACAAGGTTGAGTTTGTGGCGATGGGGCGGAGTGGTGATCCGCGTTCCCAGGCTGGGGTTGTGATTGCTTGTTAAGCTGTGTTAATAATTAGCTCATGCCACTTTTCTATCCACTTTTCTGCGAGCTTAGGGCTAGAGGGAAGATCGCGGTGAGTTTGAATGGCTAGGCCTAGCTTATTCTGGAAGGTAATGCATCCTGCAGCAAGTAGTTGGCCATTGCATACTGGGGGACAGAATAGCCAGGAATCATTAGTCTCTATTGTCTTTTTACTGTCCCAAATTCCGAGATTTGAGAATGCACCGATGTTGCCTTTAGGGCTGTTTCTTGACCTTGTTAGAATGATGGACTTTAGGTTTAGTGGAATAATATTGGTGAGCGCTAGTGTCAAATGGTTGAGTCTATGTTCACCTTTATCCAGCCGTTGGGTGATTTGTTTCTGAATGGACTGGGGCGAATCACCAGCAGAAATGATAGGTTCAACACAACTGACGTGGTTTTCTGTGTCGTGCTTATAGGAAACATCGCCACGGATGTTTACAGGAATAAGCCATGGGATGGCGAGTTCGGGCCTTTTGGTGTCGGGCCTTACGGATTGATCGAGGAGTTTGAGAAGGTGACTATTGACGGTGATCTTTTGACTACGGCAATTGTTTCTTATTAGTTCAGTTTCTTCCTCTGAGAAAAGGTGCCAGGCGATTGCTGGTAAGGATTGAATAGCTTGAGGGGATGTTATTTCTATATTCTTAGTAGGTGTTAGATCCCAGTCGTCGCGTAATGAGATCTCTCCATTCGGTTTGTATTTATGAAGCAAGCTAAGGAAGGGTGACAGTATTTTTTTATTTGGGTAGTTGGTTTTTGGGAGTTCAATATTGTCGACTCCAGATTCTCTTAGAAGTTGGGCAAAGCCGCCGATCCCATCGCAATCACAGTGTGAGACGGTTATCCACTCCGGCTCTTTACATGTGGTGGATTTTTTAGCGTAGCGGATGTCCAAGCACTCCCCGATGAGTTCCGCCGCCTTAAACCATTGTGCTGTAGTATTCATAGATTCGTTTACTCTGGTTTTGATTTTCAAATGTTAATTTATGACTTAGACGATGAACGTAGATCATTATCAAGAAAAATATAACCATAAAAAATTCGGGAGAAGTAACAATCATACAGTCACCAAGTCAAAATTTTTAAAGATAGACCTCTGAGGTTAGATTAGAGCGGCTCTTTATCTTGGTGGTATGGAAATGGCTAGCAGGGATATCGTTTTGTTCAAGTAGTTGTACACACACTACGCTTGATAAGTTCGAGGGTGCATGCAATGCCTGTACAAATGATAATGACCTTAGGAGAGAGAGTAGGCATATGATCTGATTTATGGGTGAGGGGAAGTTATTACGAAAGTACTATTTTTGGCGGTTTTTTTTTCTACTGCCATGTTTGATAAATACATCTTTGGCAGCTATCTTGGCGGCCATTGTCTGTTTGACTGCATGTACCTTTTGTTGTGCGTGATGGTATGCTTCAAAGTGTTCGACAATAGGAAATGGATAATCTTTTCCAACCGAACAACCACAAAAAATTTGTTCCATTTCAGGCATTTCACATGGTTTGTGGATATAAGATATGGGCACATTCTTAAGCTCAGGAACCCATTGTTTGATAAAGATGCCTTCGGGGTCTTGATCAGTCGATTGCTTGTAAGGTGAGTAGACTCGGATTGTATTTATGCCAGTGGTGCCACTCTGCATTTGCACTTGGCTCCAGTGGATGCCTGGCTCGTAATCTAAAAAGTAGCGAGCGAGCTGCTCTCCTGTTTGTTTCCAATGTAACCAGAGATGATAACTCGCAAAAGACATCACCATTGCACGCATCCTAAAGTTTAAATAACCGGTAGCTTTCAATGCTCGCATACAGGCATCAATCAATGGGTAGCCAGTCATTCCGTCACGCCATGCTAGATATTTTGCTTCGTCCCAAGAATTTGAGCGCATGTCGTCAAAGGCACGCGAGATGTTGACCAGATTTATGTTTGGCTGATCTTCCAGCTTTTGCATAAAATGGCAATGCCAACTCAGTCTCGATAAAAATGACTTCAGACTTGCTGACCACGCTCCCTTGGCCCGACGCTTCAATTTAACCTCCGCAGCAACATCTATCGAATCCTGAAATACCTCCTTGATAGAAATACAACCCCAACTTAGGTATGGAGAAATCCGGCTGCACGACTCGAATGCTGTCAATGGGCTCGACATTTCCTTTTGATATTGGGCACCACGTTCTGCTAAAAAGGATTTAAGATAGCTTCGGGCTGCAAGTGTCCCACCTTTTTGTTCTGTTAAAATTTGTCGTTCTTTTATTTTTAGATCTTTCGCAGAGAGGATTCCTCCATAATTAGGTAGGTGTGGGCTAGATAATTTTTGCGGAGTTGGGTGTACACTCTCACACATTTTTTCGGACCATCTCTTTGCCCAGCCATCTCTAGATTTGAGTTTGCGGATTACCCCATTTTGAGAAAACTCTTTCCAATCTACTTGATGCTCATTGGCCCATTTTGCGACTGCTAGATCTCTTTGAAAAGTAATGTTCGTGCCGACTTCTCTGTGGCTCCAAAGGTTCGACATCCCATACGCATCATAGAGGCGTTGGAAGATTTGTACGGCATTCCCTTTGACGATAGCGAGCTTACCACCAAGCTTAGCCAATCCGTCACTTAGCTCAATCAGGGACTCATTGATAAATTGCAGGTGAATTGCATCAAAATCAGGTTGGTTTACCACCTCAGGTTCATAGATATAGATGCCTAACACCTTTCCGTTCTTACTCGCATTGAGTAAAGGTAGGTGATCGCTTAAACGTAGATCGCGTTTGAACCATACGACATTCATAATAGCTCATGATCTCCCCAGACCTTGCCCGCGGCCAGTGTTTCACGTACATCAGTGGCTCGGTTGTAATGTTCCTCTAGTTTATCTGCCGACATTTTATTCAAGTGAGAGAGCATCATTTTCATCCGATATTGGCTTGAGAAGAAATCGCGCTCATCATTCACAAATGTCCAAAAAAGTGAATCCCATGCATCACACCACGGACCTGGTTTATAGTCGGACATTTTACGCAGATAGTTAGAGCCGGATACGTAAGGCTTGGTTACAAGTAGACCGCCATCACTAAACTGGCTCATTCCGTACACATTTGGCACCATTACCCAGTCGTATGCATCGATATACATTTCCATGAACCATTGATACACAGCATCTGGTTTGACGCGTAAAAGAACAAACAGGTTTCCCATCACCATTAATCTTTCGATATGATGGGAGTATGCGTATTTATCTAACCGATCTAGAGTCACATCAACAGGCAATAATCCAGTGCGACCATTGTAGATGGATGCAGGTACTTCGGATTCAAAATTAAAGAAATTTTTTGTCCTGAGGTATGTTCCATGTTTTTCATACATGATCTTCATAAACTCTCTCCAGCCAATAATTTGCCGGACAAATCCTTCAATATTATTTAAAGCCACTTCATTTTTTTTGCCAAAGTCGAGAGCTTCGGTGATTATTTCTTGGGGGTTGAGTAACCCGATGTTCAGCATTGGCGTCAATACGCTGTGGAATAAAAATGGGTCGCGGGTGGAGAGGGCATCTTCGTAGGTTCCAAAATTTGAGAATCGATGCTCTAAAAATTCCTTTAGCCATTCTTTTGCAGCTTGGTGAGTGATTGGATAGATGAAATGACTATCGCTTCCCCATGTATTCAGTCGCTCTTTTCTCAGACTGGCTGTCGCTTGGGCCACATAGCTGTGGGTATTGCGGGTCATTTTTTCAGGCAGATCAATCTTACGCGGTAGCTTTTTGCGGTTATCTTCATCAAAGCTCCATTTGTCTCCAATCGGTCTCCCATCTGCATCTACGAGAATATCCATACGCTTTCTTTGAGCTTCATAAAACGAGGCCATAAAGGGTTTTTTTCCCTCAGTGAAAAAGGAATCAGCCCACTCAGAAGGTGTGACAAAATTTGGATTAGCTAAAAAAGTAAGCTCTATATCTTTTCGCTTGCAGTAGGCACGCAAGCGTTTGCTCAAGACATTATCTACTAAGTCTACTACTTGAATTTCGTCTGTGTTGCTAGGTAGCCGATCCAGCATATCATCAGTATGCCTAGCTGCTTCTAATTGGAGTAAATGCACATCTATTTCGAGTGATAAGAGGTAGTCATTATAGGCCAGTAATGAAGCTCGGTGTAGCACCAGTTTCTGAATATGAAATCTAAAGCTCCATTCACGATCAGTTCCAAAAAATAAGGGTTCTTCGATAAGAAAACATTGATCTGCTCCCTTCAATGCAGGGTGCGAAGCATAGAGCTGATTAGGATAGATAAGAGCGATTTTCATGAATGTGCGGTATTACTTGTTATGGGCTATATCGATTTTTGTAGAGGATGGATTTTTACAAAAACCGGTGAGGCAATAATCGATGAAACGGGCGGGTCTGTTGGCTCGGTAAAATTGCACAGTGAAAAGAGTCTAGTGGGCTGAGGAGCCTTATCAATATGTTGATATTTATAGGGCTTATGATGGACGAGTCCATCATAAATAGAGCCATTTTTGCGTTGGCTGAATAGCCTATATCGTTCTAGCAAGAAGAATTCTAAAGAGCCTATTTTGGCTTGTCTATGAGTTGTGAGGTTTCGAGGGTATTGAAAAACTTGCTCTTGATTATCTTTTATACGCGTAGATTTGTAAACAAGCTGCTCAGAGTTATTCTCAGAGGACATTTTGGCGTAATTATATGGAAGATGGAATAAGCTGCGAGCGATCTTTACTGCGAGTCTCTGATTACAATCGAGCGTGAAAAACCAAACCCCTGGTCTGCCGTGTCTATCGTGCACGTAAGTTCTCAAGTTGAGCTCCTGAAACCAGGACAGTCCTGGAACACAAGGGCAATACGAAGGGCGAATTTTTTCCATAAAAAAGGGAACCACACCTAAATATGCTTTGCCGTCAAAGGTGTCCACAAAAAGCCCTTCAGGTAGTCTCGCCTGAATTGTATCCGCAGCAACCTCCCAGTGCAGAAAGAGTAGGTGACTCCAATCCTGCCTCATGACTACAGCGGAGTCAGGTTTTTCTCGTGCATCAAGTCGCTGCTGGACAGTAGGTTGATTCATTGGATAATTTCCTATTGATTATGGTTTTGGGTAAGTTAGCTGAGTTAATTTACTGACTGAGAAGTATGTGTCTAATGCTGTTGATGCCAATGAACCAAGCCCTTCTAGGTTGATGCTCCCATCGTCATAAATTGCATCTTCAGGTAACTCGATGAGTGACACCCGACCAATAATCAGTTTGGTATTGTTAGCCTTGATGTCGACGATGTCCTCCAAGTCTAGTGCATATTTAAGATGACTTTCTTTGACGAATGGTGCGGCGATGTTTGGATGAAAGTGCTCAGTCATCCCTACGGCCAAAAATTCTGATATCTCTTCAGGATAGCGGGCAGCACACTGATGTGCTTGTTCGAGAATCCCAGCATGGACATGATTGATCGTCCAACATTTAGTCTCTAATATATTGCTTAAAGTATGCCTACTCACTGTATCTGGCCGCGTCACCATAGCTATCAACACGGGGTTAGATCCAAGGTGAGTTACGCTTGAAAATGGGGCTAGATTCGTTGTTCCCTTGAACGATTTAGTGCCGACAAGGCAGATTGGTTTAGCTCCGGGTAGAGAAGTAGCTAGCTGTACTCGCTGGAGTTTTTCCATCGCTTCAATATCGGCGGCGTTGATGATCATAATTTTGATAATAGACTAGATGACAAAGTCTGCAAATTCTTAGAAAGCAAACTTGTAAATATGTGCTATAGTAGCCTATGAAAATTAGATTAGATGATGCTCTGGAGAGCAAAGTCATACGGATGGCGTGGGAGGACAGAACATCCTTTGACGAAATTCAGAAAAAGACCGAATTTACAGAAGCTGAAGTGATTAAGTTGATGCGTAAGTGCCTAAAAGCTTCAAGTTTTCGTATGTGGAGGAAGCGTGTTAGTGGCAGAGTCACCAAGCATGGGAAAAAGTTTAACCAAAGTCGTCAGGAGCTTAAGAAGATTCCGCAACAAAAAATGATGCAATACTAAGTGCTTACCTAGTGCTCTGTCATCTCTAAGATTTAGGGTAGAGGGACTTCAATTTGATTCGAGCATCACCAAGCTTAAATTGCCA
>JAVCKV010529797.1:0-11298 GCA_032274145.1 Herpochondria borealis | reverse complement strand
CACACTCGTCAGGAAACAAGACTTCTTTGCCATCCAGTCTCGCTTTCAACTACACCACTTCGGTAACCAAGGCACGATTTGCCGCTACTGGGCGACCCTCCGCGTATACGAGGTCGTTCTTGCAATCCGTCTTGATTATGTTGAAGATCCTCCTCGAAATCTCGTAGGGAAAGCTGTGAAGTACAAAGCGTCGACAAGCGACTCCTTTTTTGGTTTCCTTCACTTGCTGTTTGCTCCACCTTCACATCTGTCTCCCCCAGTTCGACGCATATCGAACAAATGTTAGTCCACAGCATCATGTTTCTTCTTTGCGGCAGCGATCGCTTCGCCTTGTAGTTCCATGCATGGTGGCTCGTCTATTAGCCTGGGAGGGTAACCTACCCATCAAATCTGGCGGTGGAACTGGAGTGTCTTTGGTGCGAGCGGAAACGAGAATCGTTGTGACGTCTGGCGTGCCCCAGCGAAACAGAGGCATTTCCCAGATGGACCAAAGCGCATAGAGCAATGACGAGTTCAATGATATTCATAGTACAGGGTAGTTCGCAAGAAGAAATGAGAGGCATAAGGAGAACGAGCAATCAGGTTTAGCAGTGCTACTTCGTCATCAAGACGGTTCATCAGTTCACTGAGGGCTTCGCTTTGAAAGTTATTAAACCTACTAGTAAGTTCTCTTGCACTGGCCATGCAATCCTCACTCTCTCTCTGTACGACTAACAAAATATAGTTCATTCAGTAGTTCTACATGCTACAGTATCATTATTACTGACTTGCTGCAATAAGATCGCAAATGGCCGAAAATTTGACTCCCTCTTGAAAGACCGAAGTACGCTTGGTGTTGTCCGCCGATGCGACAAACAAGACTTGATCGCCCGTAACACTCTCAATTTTGGGGTGCGAAGCATCAACCTTGTCGGTATTCAAAGCAGCCTTGACAACGGCCAGAGGAGCAGCGCGGTAACTCAACGCCAACACGTCAACAATCCCTTGCTTGAGCTTGGCAGCGTCAAAGCTGGGGCCCAATTTGCTGGAGCTGGTCCAGAATTCCTTGAACTTGCATGAATCGAGCAGTTCATAGCAACTGAGGGGAGAAGATGGGGGGAGAGAGGGGGCTGTCAGTACAACGAGCATCTCACGCGCACGAGCCACCAAGGTTCTAGCACACATTTCACTCATTCACTTTACACAATACGCACCTAATAATGTTGGCGATTGCTTCACTCTCTTGTACCTTCTCTGGAACGATACACAACAGTGCTAGCAAGTCGGTAGATGGGAACTCCATCATGCTCTTCATCAATATCAGTGCCACAATCTTCTCGTTGAGCTTGTCTGGATTGAACTGATAGAGCTTGCAAAGCGCACGATTGGCATCTGCGTTGTACGCACCACCACTCTCTACATACTTTTCCAACGTTGGAATGCTATCCGCTCTGTAGGATGCTGTTTGCAGCAACTTTGTAATCGCGTCGTCGGCCATGGTGGATGATGCTGTTTGCAGTTTTTCTGTGGTGGTCGTTTCAGCAAACAAACAATCAGACAGCTTGTGCCCTGCAAATGGTACACGTGAACTTCATTCCAATGTCGGACAAACATACATCGGGAGCGCGCGCACGCGTATGCAAGACGCACTGTAGGCCAGACAGGCAGGTACCGTATTGTTCGGTCGGTGCAAATAGAAACATGTATTGTGGTATGGTAGACTAGGTGATAATATTATTTCTTCCAACTTATTGAGCAGCAATGGATGCGTGGTTCCTGCTATTGGGGTTGATCGATATACTATTATTGTTCCACGCCAGGAGGTCTCCGGGAAGAATGCCCACTGTTCGGATAAGTGCTGAGCGAGGAGCCTAGTCTACCGGAGAGTGAGTTGAGCAATGGTGCGTGGTTCCTACTTGTGGCGGTACGATGTTCTGATGGATTCGCAAACACTGCCCAGGAGAGCTTTACCCACCCAGGCTGCGACAGTACTGCTGACAGTCACAATTATGTAGACCGCCCTTCGGATTATCCACGCGATCTTTGTAAGCCCATCTTGGGGCCTTGATCTAAAGTAGAGAGACAACAGTTTGCTCCCACCTGTGTGGTTGTACTTGCTGGACCAAACTACTACAAGTACGATACGGAGGCAAACTTCACTATCTTGCACGGTTTCTCTAAAACTAACCCCGCTGCTCGCTAAATGTGTCGCATCCTAGAGTCCTACTCTCTAGAGAGCGCACATCTGTTGGTGGTGGGAGAAAGGAGGGTTACAATAATCTAACGCACTACTGCTAGCTACTACTACTGGCCACACGCGTGATCTCGACAATCTGCGAGTCTACGAAAAGATGATTCAGTGTGGACGTAACCAGAGTGCATCCACCAGGTGTCGTACGATCAGGTCGGTCCTATAGTGAGAGTTGTGTTTGCTACAGTTCGAGGAGGTTATCCTGCTCGGACTTTCTTTCCAACCAATAATTCAGTATAGCTTGGTAACGCATTCTTGCAAAAATCCGCTGGGGACGCAGACACGTGTGTGGATAATACTGGTAGTTGGATGACAACTTTGCATTCATACAGCTGGTCAAGCCGGAAACTATCGCTACCGGGTAGAGTTGGATCTCTAGAGAGAGTTCGTACTGCTGTGCCATACCTGGTGCGGTGTTCCGAGGCCTCCTCCATGTTGTCTTGGTCGTGGAAACGAAGAAGAGAATCGAGCTCCGGGGACGGTGACTCGGCGCCATCTACTCCATCTAAAATCTCAAGATATTACGTTTAGACCCAATTAACCTCCACCGATATGTTTAGACGGTGGAGAGGCGATATCAAGATGCCGCCATCAAAAGCAACGGCAACAAGGGTGGATTGCGACGGCTGTAGATTAATTGTTAGGAGTCAGACCACGAACTGGCGAACGATGCCCATGGTTGAAGCGATGTAGGTGCCAGCTCATGATTTATTCGTTCACATAGACGTGCTACCTTGTCACGACCAACAAATTTAGGCCCCATCGTAAATAGCTGTAGCAACCATGGGTTGTCTTTCGCAAATGCGGATAAATGTTGTGGCCGGAACCAGGGATGAATTATCAAGATCTGACCTTATTTTCAATAACTGGACCAGCCAGCCTTCCTAAATGACAACACATGGTCACAACCCCTTCCCATAATATTCTATGATGTCTTTGTCGTGGTTCCGCAAATTGTGAGCACGATACAACAACGCGCTAGAACAACTTTCAGAAACTCGGGGATGAACTCTCTCTCTCATCTGTCGAACGATCAACACGGCACAATTGCTCATCGCACATAGTCACGAATTAATTAGGCACCATGAAGTTGTTTCCAGGAGCACGCTCAACGGAGTCAGACAGCGACAGCCATCCACAACCAATAAGAATGAGCAGGATCCTTCTCTCTGTGCTTGTTGGGGTAGTTGTTACTTTATCTGTAATGAAGAAGCGGACAATGTTGAAGCACGGTATGTCACTTCGCCCTCGGGGAAGCACGATACAGGTGAAAGGGGACCTGGTAGCCGGCACTATTCCTCGAAATAGGACTGACTTTGATAATAGAGCAAGACCGATACCCCAAGACAGGTGGTCCAGAATCGACAATCAAGAATGTTTCACCGAGGAAGAAGGAGATGGCTCTGACTTAAAACCGTGGCAACGGAGGGCACCGTATGCGCTCATTATTGGAGCAATGAAGTCGGGCACATCAGCTCTTCGGACGTATCTACAGGAGCATACTTGGGTGGTGGAGACCAAGCAAAGGGAGCTCCACTTTTACGACTTTGGTTTCCAAAAGTACACAAGTAGCGAGAAAGGAATTCTACGACGCAGCGGCCGAAACGCCTACGCTCAGCTGTATATTAGACAGACGGCGATCGGGCAGCTCAAGGGCATACGAAACACTGTTGCTCTAGACGATTCACCGCGTTATCTGTTTTGGAGCGATAGAGTTCCTGCTCGGGTGCTCTGCGTGAGCCCATGGGTCAAAATCCTCGCCATACTGAGGAACCCCATAGATCGAGCCTTCTCGCAATATAACATGTTTTTCAACAAGAAGTGAGCGGATATAGCGTTCGAAGACTGGGTCGAACAAGATGTCGAAGATCTGATAGCTACCGGTGTGATCCAAGACACCGTACCACTGTCGGAGTTCAGCGGTTCACAACAAGAACTCTCTGCGTGGAAGGCATACACAAGACTTGGAACTCATGCTCCAATAGGACGAGGGCTGTACGCAATACAACTCCGTCACTGGTTCAAGGCATTTGAAGACGCCGGCAAGAGCCGCGACAATTTCATGATTATTCATTCGGAGTTGATGAAAGAAGACCCTGACCTTATATACAAGGACGCTCTTGAGTTTCTGGGCCTACCCGACAAACCATTGGTTGATGCTTCCTCCAAACTCGTGGGTGAGTATCATACCCAACTGAAACCGGAGACGCGCGCGATGTTAGAGAAGTTTTAAGCGCCTTACAACACAGAGTTGTACGATTTGCTTGGGGATGACTGGGTGGGAGTGTGGGATCCGTAAGTTGACTCTGGTCTGGTTCTCAGCAAACGAAACAATACGAATTGGGGAACTGGAAACAAGTGGTTGTCGTAGCGTTTCCTCCGTGGGGATAAGTCTAGTGCGGGCAACTAGATTCAGCTGCACGACTACGTACACCGTAGAGCGACGCCAGTTGTAGCAAGAAACTTGAGAGGCAAGTTGCGTTGACTGGTCTAATCGTGGTTGAGACGCTTTCAAGATTCGGAATTGATGGAAGATAACTCTGGCCTTATACACGAGGACGTTCTTGAGTTTCTGAACCTCCCGATGAACGTTGGGCGTGGGCACGTATCACATCGGATGGGAGTGACTGATGGGTGGGAGTGTGGGCTTCGTCTGGCTTTCTAATGGCCCCAGTTCAGGGTCGAGCGAAATTCAATATTTGGCAGGCTATTAGGCGCGTAGACAAATGATATCTAGAGGCTCCAACAGCTTCAAGCTACAATTTTAATGTTCCTGGCTGCACGAAAATTTCAAAGTACCAGCGCAAGTGATTGAGCCGGCAAGGCCCGCCACAAAGCTCTTTGGCATCAAACACCCAATTTATTCTCATGAGCCATGGACGACGAAGCAATCAACACCTACCTGCAGAAGCTGCTACTAGTCTCCAGTGGTGGTGAAGATGGGCCTGCAACGATGGCAGAGGCCGCTGCGGCTGTCCTGGTGCCGACGCACAACGACAGGTTCTACTTGGCCTGCGAGCTGGGATCAATGGATAGCGTGCAGTCCATCCTTTCTTCCAGCAAAACTGATATTTGCTGGAGGTTCAAAGATGGCTCCAACCCATTGCTTATTGCGTCTCAGCGTGGTCACGCAGATGTTTGCAGGCTCTTGCTCGCTGCTGATAGCTCACAACGACACATAAACTCTCAATGGATAGGAAATACAAACGTGACACCTTTGATGAAATGGTGCGAGCATGGCGACAAAAGCATCGTAGAATTGCTGCTTTCAAGTGGGGCCAACCCCAACTTTGCTGACGAATATGGCGGAACAGCTCTTTTCCGTGCAGCCAAGTATAACCATCAGAGCCTGTTGCGATTGCTCTACGGCTACGGGGCCGATGTAAACAAAAGGCGAATCGATGGCTCAACTGCGATGCTCATTGCGGTTGAGAAAGGGCACACAGAAGTGACCTGTAGTTTGTACGACCACGGAGCCAGCCTCGACGTTCGACTGGAAAACGGTTGCACATTGATGGAAGTTGCGGCACAGAACAATCACAAACCAGTTGTAGAACAGCTGATTCGTTGGAAGTGCCCCGTTCTTGTGGCAAACATGTTCAACCAGAGTCCACTCTGGGTTGCAGCAGCGTTAGGACACGACTCGTTGCTTCCTCTACTGCTGCAAGGCCACCTTGACCTCTTGTTTATGGAAGATAAAGAACATGGGCTGAATGTGTTTGAGGTGACACATTGTTCTGCACCGGATCCACCGAGCACTTTGGCTGTCTTGATTGATTTATCAGTGAAGTCGTCGAACGTCGTTTGGCCGGATGTAAAAAGATTGTTGAGTGCTGGCTTGACAAAGGACAAGGCGAAGTTTCTTGAGTCCTTGGGACTCGAAAGTCAACCTTTTATTATACTTAGCAATGCAGGTCCCGCTGTCGTGCCGCTGTCGCCAGAAAGACACGAAATGCCACTGAATGGCAACGAGGTTCGTGACCAAGGGAATCGGCTCTTTTCTCAGCAACGGTACACGGATGCGATTCGAATGTACGAGCAGGCTGCCCCGTTATGTCCCGATTGTCCTCTTGCCGTCAGCAATGCCGCTGAAGCCTCTTTACGTCTTTGTGATTTTGTCAGTGCCTTGGAGTTTGCTTCTCGGGCTATGGAGATTCAACCTAGTCACACTAAGTCATGGTTTCGGTATGTCAAGAGCTTGTCAAGTTTGAATCGTGCCGCTGAGGCGTTGGTTTGGATCGCCAAAAGCGAAGCTGATGGTGCTGTTGACAGGAATAGCCAAGTCGATCTGGTTCAAGCGGTGGGAGAGTATTCGCCGTGTGTCTACCATATGAATTCCAGCATTGTCGTTAGGGAGGCCAGCGAGGGACAGTTCTGCTTAGTGGCCAATTCAACCATCCTTCCGCAGGAAGTACTGAGCAAAGAGGTTGCTGTTTTGTCGTGGACTTGCAATGACCTCTACGACGACAAACGCTTGGAAGCATTTGCAAAGGCAGTCACGGACGAACAGCTTAGAATGATCAATGGTGTCTTCCCTCGTTGTTGGGAAGATGTCCCAACCGAATCTGTTACATCATTGCAAACCGTGGAGCACCGACTCAAAAAGTGCATTCCAGAAGCATCTGCAAGTCGTGTTCGTGAATTGAGCATCGCTCTAGCAAGGACCAAGCTCAATGCATTCGACAACGGCATTCATCATTTCTCCTCCTTCTACAATCACTCCTGCGAGCCCAATTGTGAGGTTAGGAGCATTAGCAACCTGGAAGTTGTTGCCAACCGGAAGATCGCTCCAAATGAAATTCTTTGTATCTCCTATCTGAATGCTGCTGTATTGAGATGTCCCGTGCCTGTGCGACAGCATAGACTCCTACGTGGTTGGGGGTCACTCTGCCAGTGTACGCGCTGCCTAGATGAAAAATGGGATAGCGACGCGACAAGCCTTTCTCAAATTGAAGCTATGGAAAAAGCCATTGTGTCACACCTTCAATCGACCCGCTTTTGCTACCCTCCTCCTACACTGAAGGGTGAAGATGCTGCCTTGGCTGATTGGGAAAGTTGTTCTTGGAAGAAGGCCATGGTCTTGAACACTGCCTTCTCTGTTCTTCGTCAAGAATTTCTTTCGGAGGTCAGCAGTAGCATGCCGTGGAACAATGCAGCTGGGATCATGCCGAAGCGTGCCACCATTATCCTGAAACTCAAGCGTTTGGAAGAAGCTGGTGCAACACTATGCTTCTCATTGCACTTACAAGAACAGTCTCAGCATGTACCGCTCCAATCGGTACATCACTATGAGGTATATCAATCATTTGTGCCCTATTTGGAATGTCTTCTCTCTGCTGGAATCAAGAGCTGTGTGAAGGGTTACCAAAACTCAAACGAAATGGAGGCAAAAGTGAGACAGATGAAGGCCCATATGAATCGTGTCAGTACCACATCATGAGCCCCAATCCAACATGCACAATAAATATTACATGGAGATACGACCTATTACACGTGTACCCGCAAGATCTATGTAAGCCGAATATTCTAGTAGAACGGTTTCCCCATCCAAATGCCGGTATACATGATGTATGCAGAGAATGAACAGTATCCTAATGTAGTCCTTACTCTAGAGAGGGAGAGAGGATGCATCGTACACGAGTACTAATACTGTAATCAACCTCCAAAGACCTACCAATAAAGAGTGCTCTTGGCGGAAGCTGCCAGCTCACCAAGCACAACTATTAGCGCCGCATCATGGTACGAATGCCGGCACCAAGTACGAGCCATGGAAATATCGAGTCAGCCTGCAAAACGCATTGTAGACTCACTTCGCACTTTACCTTAGAGTCGTCCGGGTCTCGTCCCTCGGCAACTACAGCATTGCTCTTTATAGATCCTTTCGGGACGGAGCACAATGGAAGCAAGCTTCCGTGGGGCCAGCAGTCCGACAGCCAGCTAGGGGATTGTGCGATTACTCACTGGGAATAGTTGTTCACTTGAACCATAACAAGTCTTCTCGTGGATGAGACAAATTTCAAGACCGACAGCGGAGATGTCGCAACGTTGACACCTACGTAAGGACCATGTGGACTTTTTCATTCATACATTTATACATACTACACCTTTCTGGCGATAAGTAGTTCAGATTTATATCATCTAAATAGAGTTCCTTCTCCATGATCCAAAATGTGCTCATGGTAAGCGCAGTCACGACCAGTTTCCTGGCAGCAAGTCATCATTTATTGGTTGTACCTGCAAGCTCACGAACCACGCCAGAGACGAGCTGCTGCAGTGATGGCAGGAAGCAAGATAGAGATGCAAGGCCTCGCTTGCCAATCAAACCACCCACAAATATCATTACACACGATGCCTGCAGTTAGTGTTACAACCGTACGAGGTGCAACCGCCCTCCTCATCATGTTGGCAGTCATTGCGACCCATTACATGATGACTGAAAGTCCTCGATCGGGGGGCGCAGAGGATGTACTGGTAAGCACAGACGAGTCGCCTTTCCATGAGTTGGAAGAAACTCCAGCGGTATCAACGTTAGAGACTGTCGCTCCAAAGAGTACAACAACAATGAGAAAGGACTTTAAGAATAGAGCGCAGCCCGTGCCCATGGAAATGTGGTCAAAACTAGACAACTCGGATTGCTACACCCATGAAAAGGGAGAAGGTCCTGATCTGAAACGGTGGCAACGGAGAGCACCCTATGCTCTTATTATCGGAGCTATGAAGGGGGGAACTACGACGCTCAACACGTTCATCAAGGAGCACTCCTTGGTGGTGAAGACCAAGAGAAAAGAACTTCACTTTTATGACTTTTCGTTTGACCCCTTCGCCAGCAAAGACAAGGGCATCCTTCGGCGCAGTGCTCGAAAGGCCTACGGTCAGCTCTATAGGAAATTCGGTTTCGTGGACAGGCTGATAACGACTCCAAACAGCATTTCCATTGATGATTCACCCCGCTATCTGTTTTGGAGCGATCGCATCCCTGCTCGCGTCGTTTGCGTCACGCCCTGGGTCAAGATTCTTGCCATACTGAGGAACCCCATTGATCGAGCCTTTTCACAGTACAACATGTTTTCCAACAAGAAGCATGTTGAAATATCGTTTCACGATTGGGTCGAACAAGACATTAACGATCTCAAGACAACCGGTGTGATCCAAAACACCATTCCTCAGTCGCAGTTTAGCGGTTCACCGCAAGAAACTGCTGCATGGAAGGCGTACACAAGACTGGGAACTCATGCTCCAATCGGACGAGGACTCTATGCAATCCAGCTCCGTCATTGGTTCAAGGCCTTTGAAGACGCCGGGTTGACCCGCGATAGTTTCATGATTATTCAGTCAGAGTTGATGAAGGAAAACCCCGACCTGGTTTACAAGGACGTTATTGGGTTCTTGGGCCTACCAGACGAACCGTTGGTCGATGATTCACCCAAACTCAAAGGCCACTACCATACAATTATAATGCCAGAGACTCGACACATGTTGGAGAAGTTTTTCGCACCGTACAACAGCGAGCTGTACAAGTTGCTTGGGGGTGACTGGGCAGGGGCATGGGATCCTTGAGTTGAGCAAAACCTCTCGAATGATGGGGGATGTCGAGGGCTATGAGGTTATGGCAATCAACGACACGATGAATCGAGTGCACACTCTCTGTGCCCCTGATCAGCCCAACAATGACCCTCCCAGACTCGGATTGCCCCTCAAAATGCGGACCCACCGTGGGAAGCGCACGCACGATGACCGGAAGCTATTGGTACAATTGGATGTGTATCGAAATCCTCGTGATGCTACATTTGATGATATGCCAACAACAGCCGCAATGGATCTCCTACTCGCCGGGCGAACCAGATGTTGTTGTGCTTCAAGTCACTGCACTGGATCTCGATATGCAAGGCCTCTGGGCGGTGGTTTGTCAGACACCCTACGAGATTTCAGCAAAGAAGATCTTCGAAATGTTGATGTAGTTTTGCAGGCGAACTTATCGGTTTTGCAACTTAGTTACCGAGACTAACTTTCATCTGGTGAGAAAGAACACGTACCGGACAACACACTGGCCTTAGATCACAGCTGGTTCAACCCAAATCATGCAATGACATCTCTCTGTCTTGAACCTCTTGTCGTTACAAACGAAGTGTCTAATCCGACAACCTCATTATTTCAACTTATAAAACTATTCAGCTGGAGTATCCGCAATAGTCACCACAATGGCACGTCCATGCTAAATACCATCCTTCACATTCGCAGCAAAATTCTGCGTTCTTCTGAAAATGAAGATCCCTCTCGACGTCCTCCTTTAGTTCGTCCGGGCTAAGAATGAAGAATTTAACAATGCTGCGAAAAACTCCTTCGTCCAATAACACAATGAATTGGGCAAGACTATCCTCAGTGCTGACCGCGGTATCATTGTTGACATACCTCAATCTTGCCACTAACACAGGAAGTAAGTTCGGGTTGTGCTTGTAAACGAGATCTCCCTGCCTTTTCCTGGCAATAGCCTTGATCTGTGCATTGAGTACTGACCCTTGAGCCTGTGCAGTCGAAGCCTCCTCTATGATAGCGTTTTGTTGGGCTTCCAGCTCAATCTGGGTCTTGCGCCAACACAACCAAATCTGAGTTTGAACCGTGATGCAATCGTCGAGATACGAAATTTCACAAACGGCTTGGAACAACTTGCGGTCATAAGCCTCTCTAACACAATCTTCGACAGTAATTGTTGTATGAGAATGGTAGCAACCACCATCCGAGTCTGAGTCGTAAATGATGTTCACATCCTGGATATTGTCTTTGAATCTTTCATGGCGAAGCACAAGCAGAACCAACTGTTCGTTATCCGATTTGATGGCAGCATCTAGAACCTTGATGGGAGAGTTGCTGTCCGAGTGGTAGCTGGATGCGTCAATCTCAACCAAGGAGAGCAAATGTGAGACAAGGGCCATTGATCCAGATCTCGCAGCCAGAACTAACAGGCCCTCTTTGCGTGCGTTGCAATGATTCCAGCGCAAGGCTTTTCCGCCGCGCTTTGAGTTCCATTGAAGAAGGCAGTCAATGACCTTGGGAGGAGAACCCGCTTCACA
>JAVCKV010529687.1:0-11299 GCA_032274145.1 Herpochondria borealis | reverse complement strand
GATTTTTTTTGGTCGGCTTCGCCGCCACTTTACAATGACCCTTCTTGGAGTACTCGGACATGTAAAACAACCAACAACAATAACAATGCGAACGACGATGGAGGTACAGAAACAGCATTATGCTAGTCGTCGCATCTTCTCAAGCTTGATGCTCTTGGTGTGTGGTCTTATTGCAGGTGCTCAAATCAGGGACGTGTTCTTGAATAACCATTGCATGCTACAAACCCTTCCAATTGCGGATGCTGTTATCGGAAAGACGAGGGCTACTCCGAGTGCTAGCAATACTAACAGCAAACATTCATGGCCCGGCATTCCCTCTGACACACTACCGAGTCCTCTTGTCAAGATCGGGTCCAACTTTGTCGATCATGCTCGCGACTTCTTTTTGGATCACTTGCAGGAATTCATACAAGTCTACAACAATCGTCCTGACAAGGTAAATATGTGCGGGATTCGTATCAGCCATGCCTTTGCCGTCTGGATGGTGACGAAATCCTTGAATCCCACGTCCATTATTGAATCGGGCGTCAATGCGGGTCAATCGACGTACTTTTTCCGCAATGCGGCTCCCAATGCAAAGATCTACGCCATTGATCCATTGGTGAAACCCATTTGTGGTCAAGAGGCACGGTGGACGACAAACAATTCAGTCTACTTTACAGGCGACAAGTTTCAAGACCTGCAGGCGATTGATTGGGGAAACATGATTAAAACTGGAGCCATTGAGCAGAATCGAACGTTAGTATTCTTGGACGACCACCAAAGGGTATACGATCGCTTTACGACCTTTCTGAAGTTAGGCTTTCGCCACATTATGCTGGAAGATAACTATAAATCTGGCGAGGGCGCCACTCACCCAGACAAGGCGGGTGTGACCATGAAACAACTGTTCTTCCAAAAGACCTTGGACTCGGATTTCTTGTTTCATCAGCTCATCAGTTATACCGAGATTCCCACGGTCGTTCCACCCATTATGGCCGCCAAGAATAATATTACGCGCAAAGTTGCGGGTGGATTTCTAGTGGCTGCCGATAGCAACACGGACATTATGCCTCCCATTTTGCGACCAGATGTGGATGAGTCGGATAACAAGGTCTACAAGAACATGTGTCGCGACTTGGGGCTTGATCCGGAAATGAAAGACCTGGAGAGTTACATGCAGCTGATGAGCTACAATCAAATTTGTTACATGGAATTGAGGCAAATGTCTCCGTATCTGAATGCACGATGGAACAAATGAGTATTCTAGTACAAGGAGTGCCAATAGCATACTATGCTGGGTGCCTTCGAGCAGCAACGGGAAGCTTGAACGAGCGTTTGTAAGCTTATCACTAATAACTAACATGTTGCATATAATTACCTATCCTTAGCCGACCAGGTACAGAGACGCGCATGCTGCTCATTCGTCCGCCCAAAGTCACTTTGCTCGTCTAGAGTACTTGAGCACCTACCGTAGACACTCTATTAGCCTCACTTACTCATCATTCACAGCGGCAAAAGCTAGCGAGCAGGCGGTGTTATTTATTATGACGCATCTTATTCACAACTTGACTAGACTAGAGGAGATTGGAAACGAAGCGCCAGTGTTCCTTGGCTGTTTTCACTGAGATGGCAAGCAAACGCCACGCCACACAAACTCTCTCGACAGGTATTCCTTGACAATATCCTTGTTGGGTGCTTTTGCAAAGCAAAAAAGTAAATGAGCTTGATGCATCTCAATCCGACAAGAAGGATGCCATGGCGTCAGCATAGCCTACGGCGTCTTCATGAGCCAAGCTGATCCTTCCGCCGATTGAGATTTCTCTCCCTCCGTTGCCGTTCTCTTCTATATAGTCTCGGAATGTTTGCCGTTTCTCCTCGTCCTTGGGCGTCACCTGCTTCTTCTTCTTTGGTTTCTGCCAAAAGTAACTCTTTGCCTGGTTTCGTCGAGTGTCTCTTCCCTTGATAATGTCAACAACTACACTACTATCCTTCAGCGCGTTCAAACTCTGGACACTTCCGTCTTGCAATGCACCCGCCAAGAAGCTAAAGGTGGAGAACCGACTCTTGCCATTGTTGAGACGCGCTGTTTCATAACAATTCGGACGCCACTTGGTCCCCAAATTGGCAGGGTCTGCCACCAAGTTTCGTTCGCTAAACTTCTGAATAAAGGCACCGTTATTGCGGCACGAATACCACCAAAACAAGTTCCCAATCGGACCACAGAGCGTAGAATAGGATTTGCTTACTTTTTGGGGATCAGATGATGTCAAAAAGAAGGGCAGCCTTGGCAGTGATGACAAAATCACGTTGGATACTGGTTTCAAAAAGGTCGAATTGCCCTCGACCGAACGTTCTGCTAGTTGGAGAGCAATCGGTGAACATCCACCATTCGCCACGACGCACCATCGATCCAAGGTCGTTTCTTCCGATTCTGTCTTGGCCATGAGCTCATCGAGTTGATCAGTCCAGTCAGAAATGTTGAATAAGGGGAGTCTCTTCACATCATCTGTAATGTCATCATCATCATCTACTGTAGGAGATGAGGCGCTTCCACTCCCCAGCAGATCTGGAGCCAAAACTATCAGTTGGAAGCGTGGGTCTTCGGCATATTGGTCATTGAGAGATCGAAACAGCCGCTCGTAGAACCAACGTCCAATTCCCACACCGACCGGGTGCACCAGCATCACCCCCACCTTGGGCTGCTTCCTCTTTCCGATATCCATTTGATCATAATCGTAGGAAAAGGAATAGCTTTTGGGTGATGCGCCTGTTTTCCTGAACAGTTTTCGTCGAATGCGTGATAGTGGGCCCCGAGGTGGTAACACCTTATCGTTCAATGTTGTCGAGGACGTCTTGGTGTCCCAGAGCACGCTGGATGGGGAATCTGTTGACTTTGACGCATGGAGGGCCCAACCGTGCAGACCCAAACATTGGAAGAGCAATAGTAGCAAGAGCTGGAACACTTTCATTGCTGAACAAGTTTATTGTTTGTACAACCAAGGGAATGTCTGATGCTGCTTGAATGGGAGTGTCTTTAATCGAGTCAATAACAATTGAACACTGTGCTTGACTTGTTGTTGGCTGACGACTCTGCTGTCTCCTATGTTTTGGTTCTCTCGCTCGAGCACGTCAATAAGCTGAGATTTCCAAGACTCTGTAAGCTTGAAACAGGCTCTTGATTGACGGCGATGCAGTGAAATCAATGATCGATGTAGGTGATGAACCGTGCAAAAGATATCCAAGATCAAACTTGGGAGTACGGACTGGCCTTCGACCGTCTACAGAGCTATGCACCATGGAACCGACTCGAAACAACCACAGCACGATGTCGATACATCAGTTCGTGCGTAATCTACTTCAGCGACTAACCCCAGTGGGAGGTGGTGTACTATACTGCAGGACGAAATTGGATGATTGATTCAAGGACGTGGGATGATGGCACCATGATCACAATGATTTTGATTTCATCCGAGCGCAAAGGACCTCCCACATTATTGCTCAACGCTACTAGTAGAGCAATAGCGACTGCCAGCTGCTTATCGCAAGAGGATTTGGTATAAGGTAAGATGACTGAATCTAATTTTCCTACACATGTTCTAGTAGTTTGTTCCCGATGCCTTACAGACCCGAATCGCAAAACTTCAAAACATCTGCCGGCTGCGCATCAGCAAGAGCGGCTTTTTCGTCGAAATCTCCGACTTCCGTAAAATCAAGCAATACGGCTGATAAGGCTGCATCCAAACTGAAAGAGCCTACATCGCCGTCGAGGAAGTTAAGCGCTTTCAGCTCATCTTTGTCCATTGGAAAGTCGTATGAAAGAGGAAGTGGCTCAAAATCTGGCGCAGAGGGATCGATGGTGCGACGCGAAGGCCATTCGTGTGGTGAGGGGTGAGCATCCGACACAAAGGGGATGCTGGAACACGAAGTGTATTCGAGTGGTATAAACTTATTCGAAACATTAAGGAGAGCCAACCCATCAGAACCCATGCCAACAGTTACTTCTTGCTTTTGTTGTTGCTCGTAGATAGCGCTCCGTTGACAGTCACAATAACATGATTGAATGTTGGAACCCGGGTGCTGTGAAAGAACTCCTGATTTAGGAGCGTCCTTGGTGCTGTCACAATCAAGTTTGTCACTCCGTTCTTCTTGAAGCGTCAAATGCTCCTCCTCTGCTCGGTTGGGAGGCTGGTTTTTCTTACGTTCATCGTCATTGGTGACATCCGGGAGGAGGAATCGCAGCTGTGTGGTCTCGCCGACCGGTGGCTTAACAATTACGATTGGCGCCCTTTTCTCCTTCTTGCTTCGCCTGGTTTCCGTCCTTCTTCTCGCTGCTTGCTTTTGGCGGACTGTCTCAAAGTCACGAAGAGCATGGCCAATCTGAAAGAAGCAGATTGTAAGTTTGCGACGAACCAAATCAGCGCACAGCAGCACCATTGCGAAGAAATGACGACATACCTTTAGTTTGATATCTCGCTCCTTGAGAAGCACCCATCCCTGTTTCTTCACGTACGTAACAAAACGCATGTTCTTGTGGACCACAATGTCTTCAAATACTTTCCGGAGAGTGTTTGATTTCGCGATGCGGTTGGTTCCGAAGCCAATATAAGTTGAAGAATATTCCTTGATAACTTCGCGAAAGATTTGATTGCCTGCATATCTGTCGAAGCCTTTTCCCTGCGACGACAAACGTGTTAGCACTTTGTTGGCGTTTCAAATCATCAAGTGACTACGACAACGACACATGACGAGCTCGCCACGCCGAAGAGCTATCGACCATTGGCGGTGTTGAGGACGGCGCATCCTCACGATTCCGAATCGAGTGCAATTGGACGGCACGTGCTTCGCTTTGTTGATACTTACTCTTCCGCAGATAATATCGGAGTTCAGAATGGCAAGGTGGTTGCTTCTCGTCATGTCGTTGAGTTAGAGTCTCGGTAATTTCGAAGGCGAGATTTTGTGAATGTTGTGATGCCATCATGATTATTTTTCCAGCCAGCAGTGCAATAGATGCTGTGGAGACTGTAGCAGCCCGTCGCAGTCTGCACCGAAGAAAGCCACTTATTGCATTGTCCTCCCCTCGTGGCGTGGCACCCGCGGGTCCTCGTGTCACACTTAAAACATTTATTATGCGGAATGTACTTCAATAGGGGCAAGAAAATTCGTTACCACCAGCGCCGTCTCGTAAACCAGTTGCTATAATAGAGGCATCAGTTCTCAGTCGATTTGAACAACACGAAAGATGACAAATAGGTGTGTACTTATACAAACCCTAAACTCAACTCGTGAACTGTGAATATTTATGCTGAGTGACTGGGCGGGACTCGAGATTTCACCGGATTACTGGGTTCCGCAAACTTTCTACGGGCTGAGTGCACGTTACGTGCCACGCCCCGAGACTTCATTCACAGTTTCCTGTTGGCTGTGTGAAAAAGAAGCGAAGAAAGTCACTGGTGTCTCATTGCCTTGTTACACTTCTAAAATGGGTTAAAAATCCAATCCCTGCTAGCTTGGCAACACACGATCAGATAAGTGATACTGAATCACAGTTGGACCATTTCTTGATCGAGCAAAGGAAGTACCAGGTGACCAAGGCCAATAGCCACAGCTGTCTTACTGTCTTAACAAAATAGTCTCTCAAAAGAGACCGGGCAAGACGCACTGGTGGGGATCTCGGGGGAGGAGAAAGAGAATGTCGGGGACACTTGTGCTTCCATGCAAACTAAATCAGTTTCGCATCCGACACTAGATGAAGATGGATCTTCAGGGCGGTTGTTAGCAGCGGATGGTCGGGTCACCGAGAGACAGAACTACTTTCTTCTTGGCAGATAAACTGAGTAAAAAGCAGAAAGGGCCTGCGTCCTCGGTTCCTCGATCACTTAGTGGCAAGCAAATCAGAACAAGGATATGAATCCTTTCAGGGTTACTAGGATGCTACGATCATGTCGAGTGATGGTAGTTGTAGACAACATACATAATTCTCTTTTCTGGTACGTATTCTCTCTCTCTCTCTCTCTCTCTCTCTCTCTCTGGTCCTGTCGAGCAGGAACCAAGCAAATACATAAACCACCAGACGACTTATGAAATATTTAACAATATTACGGTATCTCAGTATACAAAAATCCTTTTGCGTTCCTGGATTCTACAAATATGGCTTCGACAGCAGAGATGCGGCAATGCTGTAGTTGCGCGATTTTTAGAATATGGGTAGACCATCCACCATCGAAGCGTTTGGAATTCGACCCTTGAGCAAGGATGTGAGGAAGCGTTTCAGATGGCACCCTCGACAGGTCAGGTACCACTGTTACATTCCCCGCTTTAGTCTGAACACAAGAAACGATATGCTAGTGGGCTCTCCCCGATCATTCCCGTTGAGAGACGATCATTTGACAGGTAAAGATTAAAGATAGCCAAAGTTGCGAATTGTTATTTCTGGGGCTTTGGGGTTTTCCAGATTCTTCCGAAAGTTCTTGACAAAGTCACCGGCAGAATGATCGATCTTGACATCGATTGGGTTGGCAAATTGCTGTCTCATGCAGGTGTTGGAGGCTTCTGTTTCTGAGTCCATGACAAGTATTTTTTGCCTTTGAAATCAGGGTTACTGGCAAGGAACCAGGCGGTGCAAGCACCCATAGTGGCACCCCCAACAATGGCAACGCCATAGGGATCTCGCGTTGGGCGTCGACGACACCGACGGCAAGTCATCAACATCATGGATCTTCTTCTGTCCTCTTCCCTTCAAATTCTCAAAAAATGTGACACGAAAAGATACTTTTCTGTACAGTGTATGCCATACAGTACAATACTCTACACAGAGTCGTATGGTACTGTACGAACCATGATACATACCAGTATGTACTGTATAACCTCCCTCCATCTCATTTTGAATTTTAGCTCAAAATTGAAATTCAAGTTTGCCGTTACATCATCTTCATGAGGAAGCCTCACTGCCTACTCATCTTGTTGTCCGCTAAGACGAGGGCTACAACAGACCAAGAAGAGTTTAGAGATATTTTATTAGGCGCCTCTCATGCCATCAATCATGCCCCGCGAACTAAAGAAGAGGATGGAGGTGCTGGAACAAAAACGAACTTTCATGAAACGTGGAAGCAGGCTGACACCACAATGAATAAGAGAAGGACCAAGCCAGTAGCAGAGGAAGATTGGGAAGAGAAGTATGGACCCAAGATTGTCGCTCACTCGTTTGGGATGCTAGCCAACACGTTTGGGTTCGTAGCAGATACACTGCGAGTCACGGGTGATACTGCCTCTGGAGTACTTGGGTCTTCCATAAAGCTCATGGGCACCGCCATCAAGTCAACGGGTTCGCGTTTCGACAACGCCGGCAACTGGATTACACCTGAAAAACATCAGCAGCAACAAAAGTACTCTCGAGAATGGTTGCTGCAGGATAACGGTACGGAACGAAGGCACAAATTACGATCTCTCGCAGGCCGCAGTGTCAAACTAATGGGGACGGTTGTGCAAGAGGTTGGAGATGTTCTTGTCATGACCGGGGCTGCTACCGAGTCTTTTGGCTCCTTGACTGCTTCTGTGGCTCAGGATTCTGTTCGCGCTCTTCAGGATATAGCCAACATGGCTGGATCCCTGGCGGACAATGATAATCGAAAGAAGTCTAATCCTAGGGTTCTCATTCGACCCATGAGCCCAGTTGCGAATGAAGGTCCCACTATATCATATGGGTCTTACGATTCTCCTGCTCCTGCCGAGGCCGCCTACGAAGAGTCGACTGATGGAATCAGGTCCTCTATTGCGGATGCATTCGTTGCGTTGCTTAGCTTCATCACCGATGAAACTGGTGGTGTACCAAGTCAGGCGGCAGAGCTATTCGTTGTTTTTGTGCTGTGCTATGTTGGAGCCATTCTGACGCTGGGAAGTCCACGTGCTAGGAAATCTCCTGAGATGAAGGTTGTTGTCAAAACAGAAGCACGCGGGGACAATCAAAGTAGCGTATCAGAAATTGCCGTCCAGTTGGCGTTGCTGCCCTTTCGGATAATCATATTCCTCTTCCAGTTCTTGAGACGAGTCGTCTGCAGTCGATACATGCTTCTTCTTTTCGGGTACTCGTTGTTATGGCTTCACGTCTGTCACATGTCGCAGATTCGATCAAAAAGTATTCATAGCAGTGCAGAAGCCCAAGGGTACAAGTTCGCTCTTTCATCTCTTCAAGCCGGAAATCCCGCAATGCGTGAATCGATGACATGGCTGAATACCCAATTGGAAGAGTTGTGGCGAATACCGTCTCCTACATGTTCCCGCTACCCGCCATTTGTTCTAGAGGGAATGAAGTGTGGGTCAGGCGTTGTGAAGGGCGCCCCTGGTTTCTATGGCGGCATTGAACCGTTCCTGTCATGGTCGGTTGGGGATGGATTAACCGCTGTACTGGATAATTCACAACTGGCGAGAGCGCGCAGTATAGCTTACGTGTCTCTCGAATCTCTTTCTCTCGGCAGTCACCCACCAGTGATACGACATGTGGAGACTCTTGGGGAATGCCCTGAAGGAGGATGCACGGACTACCTTGTGGAAGTTGACTTAGCTTTGGAAGATCTTTCCTTGGTTCTCGGTAAGTTTCGCATCTTGTAATAGCAAATGGCGTGTCGGTCGAGGTTGTGGTAATGCTCACCAATCCTCTTATCAGGCATTGAGCTATCATCTCTACAATATGCCATGCTACCTACAACCAGGATAGCAGTCAGATCTCTGAGAACGATCATCAAGTTCAAGGCGAGAACGACGACCGTTGCTCACCCGCCTTTCATCTCTAATGTGGAGCTCTCCCTAGTGAACTTACCCGATCTAAGTTTTCGCATCACTCCGCTTGATGACGAAAGGTAAGAGAGATACTCGCTGCAACTGAATTGCTATTCGTTAGTCATTTTCTCACGATCGTACTACAAAGTGGACTACAAGGAGTTGATCTAGGATCTCTTCCACTTATTCGAGAATGGCTGCAGGGAGCTGTTCGAGAATTTCTTTCGTCCTACGTATCACCCAAATATGTGTCGATCAATCTAGAGTTTTTGTACAAACATCCAAGGTATGCGAATCAATTGCGCTTCGAGCATGAAACGAGGAATATGAGGCAGTATTCTAACCACGGTTGTCCTCATAGCGTCGCCAGCGCGGTCTCATCGTTACCTTTGTGGAAACGTAGCAGTGGACGACGCTCTCTTGCTGTGAAAGGACAGAACCAGAAAATGCCAAAGGTTCAGGAGGCACCATCCAAAGGAGTTCCTTTTCACAGGTCGTTGCTGGTTAAGCCTAAAACAAAGGCTGCCAAGTTGACGGTTGATCGATATCTGCAAGCAACAGACTCAAACGAGGAAATTGCAAAAGTTAAGAATATGGCCATCGATGAATACTTGCAAGCTACAGAATCGAAGGGGGAGAGGACAAAAATCAACGATATTGTATTCCCCGATCGACATGTTCAAGCTACACAGAATCGAGCGAGCAAAATGCGAGAAACAACGAGGTGACCCACACACTTCCTTCTACACCACAAGACAATGAGGAGGATCCAGGGTGATTTTCATCGCTTGCGCTAGTCCCTTACCTAACACCTCCGCCTCGATAGAATGCCGTCCGCTGGTTCGACGCTGTGGGCTTCGATCAATATCTGCTGCAAGCTACAGAATCGAAGGCCTTCTTGTCCCAGAGTTCTGCAATTCAACAGTCACAGTAGATGTGTACTGGATATGGTGGGAACATCCTAGAGGGACCCTAACAGATTCTTCAAGAGCGGGTGAAAATGGCTTTCAGGCTCTGAATGATGGAACTATGAATGCGTACTACGAAGCCCGCAGTAGACACATTGTCAAAGAAGGAGGACTTAGCTGTTCGCTTTCCCATTGGCAACTGAGGAATGCAGTGTTTCTTTACCAAAGCTGCCCTGTTTCTGGTTCTTTATCATCATCTTCACTCTATACGCCTGCTAAAGTTGCTCTCAGATACGACATAATCTCCTTGACTGGACAATTTGGCAATCTAGCCAATCAAGCACGGAAATTAACAAAATGACAACGCAGCAGAATCGAACGAGGAATAATTGTGCAAAACTCAACAACGGACGGAAGGTTCTTCTACACCACGCAAGAGAACGATCCAAGCCGATTCTTAAGGCTTACGGTACTTCATAGTAGACACACTTATTCTTCCACCACTACCTCAGCGTCGATAACGCTGTCGTCCACTGGTTCATCTTCTTCTTCGCTTTCCTCCATAGCAGCTTTGAACGTAGCTGTAAACTTTAGCGACTCGCCATCCTTGTATCCCTTGCACATTTCCTGAACATCTTCTAGAATCTCAACTTCTCCGTCGGATCCAGAAAGCGCGGTGAGTCCATAGGCAGCAACTGCTTGTTCTATCGTCTTGACAAGACCTTCCTGGATTGCAAAGTTTACAATTTGAGGCATGGCGTAAGGAGGGATTTGACCTTTACGAAAGCCTGGGAATTGGGCCTGTAGACGAACGAATGATTGGTTCAGTGAGATTTCAATGCAGACTCAAGTGTACAGGGCTGGTTTGGGCGACACTGTGACCACAGTGATTCTGATTCTTGTCTTTCATTCGCGCAAAGTAAGCACGCCCGTTCATTCATGTCCCTACCTTTGACTTTGCCTCCTTGAGCATGGTAATCTTGTACTCCTTGATGAGTTCGCCCTCGGCAAGACTGCTCAACCAAAAGTTATAGACTGTGCCGTCGTCGGACTTGAGACCGTCGGCTAGATCCATTTTCTTCATGCGTGTTTCATCCATGGTACTCTGTGCGACCAGCTCATCCCCACCATCTGGCTCGGCTATCAGGTCGGGTTGGGCCATGAGAGGACGACCAGCAGAGCATGTTGGCTGCCGATGCAGAACAAACGCCATGGAAGTGCTGCTCAGGCACGACAGCGCAAAGAAAGTTGAGTATTTCATAGTCAGGGGGTGTTTAGTAAACAACAATGGTACGTATAGAGAGAATTGTTTTTAACTGGAGCCGACAGATGGATTGATTCGATTCACTCGTCGTTCTTGTGGTAATGTGTCGGCTGAATCAGACGATGTTGTGAAGAACTCACAACAAGGATCTGAAAGGTTGACTGACGGACGCAAACCATGACGTTGGGTGACATCAGTCTGTCATTCTGCCCTTTCAGTCGCCATTCACGCTACGAAAGCCGTGATTCACTTTTCAATCTCTATCTACGACTACATTTTGGAAGGCAGCTGGACTTGCGTTTCGGAAAGGTTCTCGATCTGGGTGTTGTAGGCAGAGTGATCCACCCGAGTCAATTTTGTCTGTCGTCGCCCG
>JAVCKV010529576.1:0-11300 GCA_032274145.1 Herpochondria borealis | reverse complement strand
AGCATTGGACTTAAAGGGGACGGTGGGTGCCACACAGCGTGATAAACTGCCACAGATTGGGTGACCTGTGGTGGTTGGGCCCCTATTTGGAAGGCACAGGCCAATGTTGGTGGGGTCTGGGCAGTGGGAGTCTCAGGTGGACTGTATGGCTCATCCTGGGATGGTGGCAGCCTTGTGCTAGTAGGGTGTGGTGGGTTGGTGGGAGTGGTGGTGTGGGGAGTGGTGGTGTGGGGAGTGTTGGAGTGTTGGTGTGGGGAGTGTTGGTGTGGAGTGTTGGTGTGGGGAGTATTGGTGTGGTGTGGGGAGTGTTGGTGGGGTGTTGGTGTGGAGTATTGGTGTGGTGTGGGGAGTGTTGGTGGGGTGTTGGTGTGGAGTGGTGCAGGGCAGGGGCCAGGTGCGGGGTGTGCCAGTTGGGAGCACAGTGCCAGTGGGGTGACAGGGATTGGTGAACGGAGTGGGGGCTGTGGTTTGCTTGGGGCATACAACCATTTGGCTGGCTCTGCTGCTGGTTCCCGTGGTAGGGGTAGGGCCATGGGTGGTAGGCTCGAGCTTGTGGGAGTTCCAATTTGAATCCTAATGGGGCTGATTTGGAGCTACGTCGGGGCAACTTCTGTTGTGGAAGTCCCCTGGTGCTGTGGTCTGTAGTACCGGCTCTGCAATTCCTATGGGGAGGCTGAGGCAGTGGTGGTGCGACACTGTAGGTCCTGCTACCGTGGGAGTGGTGGTGGTAGGGGATGGTGCCACTAGTTGTACGGCGCTGTGGGAGTCTGGGAGCTGTGGGAGGTCCGGTGGTAAGGGAGGCAGCTCAAGCTTGTAGGCATCCCATTCGACTCCAAATTTGGCTGGTTTGTTGTTTGACAGGGCGCAACTTCTGTTGTGGGAAGTCCCCTGGTGCTGTGATCTGTGGCACCGGCTCTGGCAGTGGTGGTGCGGCGTTGTAGGTGGTGCCGTGGGAGTCTTGGAGCCGTGGGAGGTCTGGTGGCACGCTGTCATTTGGGGACAGAAGGGAAGGTGGGGGTGCCAGTGGGGAGCCCTTTCCTTTGGTGAGGCTGAGGCAGTGGTGGTGCGGCATTGTAGGTGATGCCGTGGGAGTCCTGCTGCCGTGGGAGTTGTGGTGGTGCCGTGGGAGGCTGCGCAACCTTGTGGGAATTCCACTTTGACTCCAATGTTTGGCTGATCTGGAGTTTGACCGAGCGCAACTTCTATTGTGGAAGTCCCCTGGTGCTATGGTCTGTGGCACTGACTCTGGCAGTGGTGGTACGGCGCTGCAGGTGGTGCTGTGGGAGTCCTGGTGTTGGGGGAGTTCTGGTGGTAGGGGTAGTGCCAATGGGAGGCAGCTCAAGATTGTGGGAATTCCAATTTGAATCCAATTTGGCTGGTTTGGAGTTTGGCCGGGCGCATCTGCTGTTGTGGGAGTCCCTGGGTGCTGTGGTCTGTAGCACCGGCTCTGGCACTGGTGATGCGGCGTTGTAGGTGGTGCCATGGGAGTCCTGGAGCTGTGGGAGGTCCGGTGGTAAGGGAGGCAGTTCAAGCTTGTGGGCATTCCAATTTGAATCCAAATTTGGTTGGTTTGGAGTTTGACCGGGCGCAACTTCTTTTGTGGAGGTCCATTGGTGCTGTGATCGGTAGCACCGGCTCTGGCAGTGGTGGTGCGGCGTTGTAGGTGGTGCCGTGGGAGTCCTGGAGCCGTGGGAGGTCTGGTGGTAGGGGTAGCGCCGTGGGAGGCAGCTCAAACTTGTGGGAATTCCACTTTGAATCCAAATGGAGCTAACCCGGGCGCAATTGCTCTTGTGGAGGTCCCCTGGTGCTGTGGTTGGTGGCCCTGGCCCTGCACTACTTTTATTGCTAAGGTTGAGACAAGGAAAGGCGTGGGGGGTAGTAGCTTGGGGGATTTCTTACGCCGACAGAAGGTATTTTTGGTGGAGGGGAATTCCAATTTTGACTTGGCTCTGACAGTTTCGGGTGAAACTTCTCTTCTGCTGGTCCGATTGAGCTCATGCTTTCATGGCTGGATCCGCAAGGTCTTGGTTAGTGGGAGGCAATGGGATGACCTGCAACCACAAGGAACTGGGTTCAAAAGAGTGGGCCCGGTTTGAACTTTTGGAGCTTGTAGGTGCCTTGTGCTGGGAACTTCAGTTTGGGCTGACAGTTTCGGGTGCAACTTTTCTTCTGCTGGTCCAATGGAGCTCAAATTTGCACAGCTGGATCCGCAGGAGCTTGGTTAGTGGGAGGGGATAGGATCACCTGCTACCACAAGGAACTGGGGTCACGAGCCTAGGTCCGGTTTGCGATTTTTGGACTTGAGGGGTGCCTTGATGTGGGAGTTTCAGCTTTGGCTGACAGTTTTGGGCGTAACTCCACTTCTGCTGATCCAATGGAGCTCAGACTTGGATGGCTGGATCCGCAGGGCCTTGGTTAGTGGGAGACAATAGGCTCGCCTGCACCAACAAGGTAACTGGTGCCAAAAGGATACGACCCGTTTGCGATTTCTCGATACACAGCGTTAATTTCTCGAAAACCGACTTGGGGTACGGGAATTGCTCTAGCTAACTCAGTTTTTGACTTGGGGGGCTCTGGCTTTCAAGGGAGTGGTCTCCTTGTTGTGCTTGAGAGGATTAATCAAAAAATATCCGGGTTTCGATTGGTAGTTGTTGAGAAAAGACGAAACGAGTTATCGGCTTTTTCAGAAGTTATCGCTGATGGTCGAGAAATTTGTTGCTGGTCGACGCTATGCCAAATAGTGAGGCTATCAGGTGATTTGGCGCACCTCTCCTCTATTGCACCTGCTAAACTGGCTGTAGGCTGGTGCTCTTGTGCTGATGATCGTGCTTGTGCTGGGCTGTAGTATCCGGTGTAGGGCGCGATGGTGCACGCAGGTAAGTTTAATTGGAGGTTTGACTGGTCTCGATAAGAAAAACTTGCCATAACTACATAGTCTATTTTGCGGATAAAAGGCACTGAATATGCAGGGCCGTGCCTTCCCAAAACAGCTCCGCCGCATCACTGTACAGTATTGGCTGTGTACAGTACAGTAGTCAAGACAAAGATGCGGGAGCGGGAGTTTGTTCGGATGAACCGTACAATGCGGAAGCGCTCGCTGCCCCGCCGGTGCAGCTGAAGCGATGGCTTCCGTTAATCCGGTCGCCGACTGTTGCGCGCCGCAGGCGTATCCGTCAAGATTCGCAACGGGTTGAAAAATCGAAAGGGATAAGTGGTGCCGTGTCGATTCTGTTGACGGCTTCCGCGATCTGGGCCCGGCGCTCCTGACGCGAAAGGGTGGGCGTTGGGCCTCCGAGAGTGCATGAACATGACGGCTATGATGGTGGACAGACGTGGAAGAAGAGTGCTGCACTGGGAGTGTAGTTCGTGAAGCGACTTGTTTTGTTCTTTTCCATTGTTTTTGTTTCTGTTTTTGTTTTTGTTTTTGTTTTTCTTTTGAACCACGGAGATGTCGACTGACGGGTCGATATCGCAATGAAGCTGGCGCCTTTCGTTGGCAGTTACGCTGTATTGTACTGTGTCTAATGTTGAGTAAAGAAGTAAGCAGATTGGGAAGGTGTTCCCGACTACCACTACGTGCGATAGCGCAACTTCAAAAAAGTCCTCGTACCTCTAGCTAGTACCGCGTAGGTCATGCGGTGGTCGGCGAGGTTTGGCGTGGGATCCAAGATGAAGCACTGTACCAAGGGTACAGGACAGGGTTCAGTAACACATTGCGTGCAATTTGTGCTTAAGGAGCTGGTGGTCGTTGGCGGGAAGAATGGGACAATACCTTAGCCCAACGGTTCGTTTCCGCATTTCCGCGTTTCCGCGTTTCTTTACGACAAAAGCAGCAGAGAAGGGATGCATTGTAATGAGATGTCGAAAAAGGGACGGATATCCATCGGCAGCTACGAATGATAAATGTGCGGCGCTCTTAAAAACTTGAAATGCCAGCGAGTACCCATGTACCCCTCACTTGGCCGCTTAACCCTCTCTAACTTTGTACCAACTTGAAGTTGTACCCCTCGTACAGTAACCTTAACACCACGCCCACGCGACGGAAGAAGACGAAGAACTGCACAGTAACCGCCTCCCCTCTCCTATCGCTTCCGGCGCTTGCAGCCGGTTTCTCCGCCTCGAGCAACTCTTGCAAGGGGCCGGGAAGTGTACACGGGTAGGTGTAATGTGCATCACGTGCATCTGTATTTTGGAGAGCGAGCGCAACGATCATCTTCATCCCTTTATAATATAAATATTGTTTTAACGTGACCTAATTTAGTTTTGTGGCGTTTCGTACCGTGTGCAAAAGGTACAGTAATGGGGGGTGTACCGTACAGTATGTAACCTTTCCGGAACACGACGCGTTTTCGTTTTACAGAGCGTCCTCCTCCGAAGAGCACGCTCCGTACTCGATACATACCCGATACACCGCAGTGCATGGATGGAACACACGCGTCACCTGTTCCACCGCGCAAACACACACAACTCGAGCCCCCCGCCGGTTCGCACTTGCAGCCTCTCCCTCCGCGGAGAACACCTCATCTCTCCTCATCACAGCCGTATCATAAAAATTGCCCTGCTTCAACCTTCACATTACAGACCCTTCCGGCTTACAGTCGCCCCTCCCGTTGCGCCGCTTGACGTGTTCCGCACGGTGTTTCTCATTGTGTCTCTCACCCTGTTTCCCACTGTGTTTATCACTGTGTTTATCACTGTGTTCCTCGCCGTTGGTGCAGCGCACCGTGTCCAACCGCCACGACCCAACAGGCCGCACTCGGCGCCGCCGGCGCCGTCGTCGTAGGCGCCGTCGCTGCTGCGGTTCTTCGTCGCCGACCCGCCCAGACACACCTCCTCGCTGCCCCTTCCCGTCCCACCCCCTCCGTACAGGCCTGCTCTGCCCCATTCCGCTCTGCTGACCACCGCTCCACAGCAATAGAGAGAGACAAAGAAAGAGAGAGAAAAAGAAAGAGAGAGAGAGGTTAGCCACCGCGCGAGCTGTGCACAAACCTACACTCTACACACACTCGCTTCCTGCCTCTCTTTTTCAGGCGATCGGCACCCACCGGCCCCCCCCACCCCCCGCAATCCCCACAACTACTACAGTAACGACACCCTCGCCCACTCCTTGGACACCGCACACACAAACACACACACACATATCTCCTCCCCATTGCAGCAACCTCTAAGCCAACACCGCATCCGTTCCCCTTGCTCCGCCACCGTTGCCCTCGTCTGTCCCCTCTCCGTCGCCTTCTCCCCACATCCCGCCGCATCCCACTCGCCCGCTCCTTCTCGCTCCTTCTCGCACCCTCTCACAACACGCCATTCTGTCCCACTGCCCACTGTCTACTCTTCCCACCGTCCTCCGCACCCATTGCAGCCACGCACACACTTTTGCCTGTCCAAACCCTCCTTATTCTCTCTTCGCTCTTCTCTCTCCCTCCCGCTCACGTGACTCCACACGGCACCCCCTGTTCGGTGTCCCTCTGCCGGTCGAATTCGGGCTGCCCCCGCACCCTCCTCCTCTTCGCCACCCCTACTTAAGAGCTCAACCTCAGCCTTGTCGTTCACACAGGAACTCTTGTCCACCCTTCATCCACACCTCTCCAGACCCATCAACCCCGTTCTTCCCGCAACTCAGAGAACACACAACACCCCACCCAACCCCACCCGACCTCTACAAAAATCAAAAACAATGTCGGCCAAGTATTCCGGACCGGACGACTGGACAATTTTCCACATTGCCGACGACCGCGAAGCCTACTCTCTCAAGAACAGTGCCACGGACCGCATCCCCCCGAAGGACAAGAAGAAGGGCAACAAGGATCGCTCACGCACACAGAAGACTGCCTCTTCCTCGTCCTCCTCGGCCTCCGCGTCTAAACCGAAGCACAAGTCCACGTCTGCCAAGTGACGACTTCCGCTCGCTCTCTCTCTCGCTCTCTCTCTCGCTCTCTCTCTCTCTCCTCCTCGATCTCTCGCACGGCCTCTTGTGCCTACTTGCGTCTTGTCTCTCTGTCTGTCTATCCTCCCCCACCCCCGTTCAGACAAAAGATGTGCTTTTTTTTGCTCTGAGCGATTGTCCCTGTGCTCCTGGCAAAACAGAACGACGAGTCTACAGAGTCGTCACTTGTGCATATCCAACATTCTCTTTCTTCCCCTTGCCTCGATAGCCTGGTCTGTCTGTCTCTTTTGCCTTTCATTTTTGTGCGCTGTGTCTTTTTGTCGAGATGGACGTTTCGGAGCTACCGTCGAATCGGGGTGGTGTGCTTGATCTATGCTGCTGACCTCTGTCAGGGGTCTGTGCCTACCTCCCCCCCCCCTTCCCGTCACTTTGTCTACCGGAGTTTGTCATCAGGTCGCATCTTAGGTGCCTGTATGCGTCTCATGCGTTGCTGCTGCCGCAGTTCGTGCTGCGCCCGTCACGCTAACGGCGCGTACGTAGCTTAATGACTTCCCTTTTGCTATTTTAAAAAAACTTGTCACGGTCTTTTCCATGGTATCTTGTTGTCGTAGGTGAGATGACGTTGCTGGGAGTGCTGACCTTGACTCTCTCTCGGCCAGCACTTCGTGTAAGAGTACGGTAATTTTTGCCGAAAGCCTTGATCGACACGCTCTGGCAGACTTGCCCTCTCTCTCTCTCTCTCTCTCTCTGGTGAACATGGCGGCAGGTACTCTATGTCTTTCTTCACAGTTGTACTGTGAATAGAGAATAGGGGTCAATGTACCTGAGCTGCTTGATTCTTCGTTTCTGCAGGTAACCCTCGCACTACTACTCCACTACCGCCATTCCGCCTAACGAAGCACGAAGGAAGGGGAAGAATATGCGGAACATCTCAAATGGAATGGAATGCACACGATCCATGTGGCTTGGCGCTGTGCGATTTGCTAGGAACAATTCGTACGTATAGCAAGGCACGTGAAGCGACTCCTGAGGCGGTACATGCATCTACGCGGGGGGTCGATAGGAAGGGGTTTACGCAGGTTGACTACTAGCGCGCCGACTGGCAAACTGGTCGGTCGGGGCTCGTGGAATTGAAGTGAAGCTGGCTTCAGGCAGTGTCGTCGCTGCTGAGGGAAAAATGTTACTGGCCATATGGCAACCCGTAGTATATCCTGGCTAGGTGATCACAGAGTTGCCGTTCGAGCCGAAAGGATCTCAAGTGTCTTAAAACTGACTTCCTCGAGGTTGCCGTCCTTGTCGAATTATCACTGTACAATAGTACTGTACAGTGAACTGTACTGTAATGTAGGACTGTACTGTACCGTATCCAGAACTGTACTTCCTTAATTTGAAGTGTACGCACTGCACAGTACTTGTACAGTACGGTGGCACCGACACATGGCCTGCAGGTGGGTATCAGATGTGTCCGAAAGGTGGATCACAGGGTTGTCATAATACAATTTATATAACGTCTTCTGCACCGCTGACCTAGATTTTAGTTCGTTGTCATCGTCTTTTGAAAACTCTGCCTCTTTAAAAGGAACCGTAGAAAATATTGAAGAACAGGTGAAGCTACTGAACTTTCTTTCCTATGTGCGTAAGATGCATGAAGTGAACGAATACCGGATCACTAAAAAAACAACAACCTAGAATTTAGTTGTTTTGATACGCTGGTGCTACGTTACTCTTTCTAGCATTCGCATAGTATGTCCACACAAGTGACTTCCGCAATGCCCTATTTTGTTTCAATGTCCACGATCTCTCCACACGCATATTCATCCAGATGTCGTGTAATTCTCTCTGTTGATTTGAATATTCAACCTCTTCTGAATTTAAGAAAATCCTATTCTCGGAATTCAAATGCCCTTTCCAAAGAACCGAGTTTTCGGACTGCAGTGCTCGCCGTGAGAGCAATGTAGAGACTCTGGAAAGAATTGAAGGAATCTTCGCAGTCCTTAGAACAACCCGGTTATACATATTTGTGTCTAGGATTACATTTATGTCAATATCACCTCCAGATAGAGACTAAAGTCCTTATGAGTGGAAAAACACGCAATGAATTTTTAGGTGAGAATCTCTCGCTACGAATTGCGCGTTATCTCAAAAACCGTATGAACGTCGTTATTTTTGTTACAATCAGTGGAAAGAAGATGTTTTTTCAGTCCCCTTTTGATCGCGTTTTTAAACGACCCTAAAAGAGTAACCTAATGGTTTAAGAAGATGGCTCGTACAGGCAGGGAAAGAAAGTGAGATAACGTTATTTTCTTTGAGTTACTGTATAGTATCGAAAACCGCATGACCACCAAATCTGGCCATTGTTAGGATATAATACTTGTACCGGTTGCAAAGATCTTATTATTTCGGTAACATATTGCTCGGACTATTGAAAAATATTGCTCTTCATGCTTTCTGGTGTCCGATAAGACAAAAGTGACTTGTATGGAAGTTAAATATGGGGCGTTCACAGCTTATTGTGCTGTATTTTTCGATATTTTTGACAGATAAAGGATAGAATAACTACCGGTGTCCACAAAGAACCATATACGGAAACAATGGGCACCATAGTCACATTTTAAGCATTTGCTGAAAAATGTAATTGCAATGAATTTTGTCTGGCAGAAGAGTCAATTACGGTTTTCGATTTTAGCCTTAATGTAGCGCGTGTTGAAATATCAGATTCATCCTAGTTGAAAAACTGTTCCGGACTGCACATTTTGACCTCCTGATAATGTTTTTGCTAACGAGCAAGGTGAGATACCAGAAAAGTCGGTGAAATGGCACAGTGGCGTGCATTCTTAATCAAAGGGCGTCTATGAAAGTTGAGCTATACATGGTGCTTCATGAAGCCATCAATGTAGCGGTTACTCGGTTTGTCATTTTTGAACGGCGAGTCTCGACGCCCAGAAAGGGGTAATTATGACAGAAAGTGAGCTATAAGGTCCCTCATTTATTCATTATAAAGTGGGGTAGTATTCTCAGAAAACTCAAGGGCGGGTTTCAGAATTTTTCCTGCCTCCTCATAACTTAGAAATTGTTTCCGACCTCCAGACTCTAGAATCTCAGCAGAGTTTAAGCCACGCTGAATTCTTCTGAAAATTGTAGTGTATGGGAATGGTTATTTGCGTAGTGCCGCGCGCTTACCCAACTCACCGCGATTTACCGCAGCTGTTGCATGTTCCATTTTTTGAAAAGATACCATCTTGAGCAACAAATATACGGAGAGTGCATTCATAGTGTCGACAGAGAATTGGACAGACTTTTTAAAGCAACGACCCCGTCGTCGTTGTTGACATGCGTGTAAAGGAACCCCAACCATATGAAAAATGATACAAGGAAAAGAATGGCGCCCTTTAATTTTCTAGAAACCCAGTAGTTTGCGAGTTATATTCAAAAGCCATCAATTTTATGATGCAATTCAAGTAAAATCGTTGAAAATTTATCCAAAGTTCTGATCCACTCTTTTTTGGTCCGCTTTTAGGAGTCCCTATGATACTTAATAATCCTGAAATTTCGGTAGGAATTCTTCCTCTTCGGAGTTACGATTATGCAGAAAGTCAAGTAGAGAGACGAAAACACCATTTGCTGCGCCGGGGTGGTCTTCTCCTGCACTTTCTTTACAATCCTTCTACTACAGTCATTCTCCTACCTTCCTCATATCCAGTCTCTTACCCACCATTAAAACACTTCTCCTACTTCTGTCATTTATCGCCTCCTATTAAAGCCTCCTACCTAACCTGTAGGTTCAATAGTGAGGTTGTCTCACTTTCCGCAGAGCGTACTCTCTCCCGGCTGTGAAGAAAATACTGATTCGATTTCTGGGTTGAAGAGTAAGTTCAACCTTGGAGAATGATCCATTCTATCTGATCGCTGTGCGTGTTACTCTAAATCTGATCGCTTTTACCGCTTCCTTTTTTCCGATCGTTCATACCATCACAGTCCCGATTGTGATTAAAAAACTTCCAATTCAAGATGCCCATATCCTCGCGGCAGATGTTAGATTCGATTCAAGCCACAAGATCATCTTGAAAATGGAACGAAGGCAGACACGAACAACAAAGTTGACATTCAGATAATCAATGTTTTTACTGTTCTCAAAAAGTATGATACATATGGTACATCTGAAACATCCGATGAATTCACTCTTGCCGAACCTGATTCTGTCAAAGGCTTCAATCTTGGGAGGATCTCGTCTCCAGTTGTTATCGTCACTGAATAATTATTTCATCGGCTCATCTTTCCGATATAATTACTACATTAAACGTCCAAGATATTCAACTTTGATACAGTCCCACTCAGTTTCTGGAAGATTACAATATGAAGGAATCGGAGAAGGAAAACACCATCATCATGAGGTATGTTTGGTTGGAAAATGTTCTTGGATTTGAAGCTGCCGTCGCTCGCACCAGGGCGGAAAAGTACAAGAATTCTAGAGGATCGAAGAACCCGTTTGTAAAAGGGAGTGAAAATTCTCCTCCTGATGCTCTCAAATACCTTGGTGATCCTGAAGTTCCCTCCCTCTAAAGTTGATCACGGAAGTCAACCTGAAGATTTTAGTCAGTTTTTGCAGAAAACAGAGAAATATCCTGATGAAAACCGAAAAGATTCTGGTCACTCTGGCTGGATCTCAAGATCCTCTGCCGTCTCAAAAACTACCTGCCTAAGTCAAGTACGCCTCGGGTGATCAAGGATCGAAGGAAACGGATTAAAACGAAATACTATATTCCAAGAAGAGTTCTAATGTCCAAGCTGCCTTCAAGGATCCAAAGTTCAGTGGTGATCTGAAAGAACTGATCAATCAGACAATCAGGTTGTACGAGATTTTTGCCAGTAAATAAGGCCTAACTGAGAAGATGAAAGACGATTTCTTCATCCACACCCTTGGTGGATCCGATATTTCATTCTAGTCGCTGCTCTACAAGGTTGGCGACTTGTATGAGTCAATCGTCAAGATGATGAACGAAGATTATAACAGTGATGATCGGATGCTTCAAGTTCGTGGCAAACTCAACATGATCCGCTTCCAAAGCTTCACGCGTGAGAAGGACACAAAGGAGGAGCCAACTGGACTCTCAGAGCTAATCAAATTGATCGGGCAGCTCTTCCTTCAGTCTCATCCTGAGTCCCGCACGTATCAACACAAGATCGGGTATCTCAGGAACGCTGTTGCTGAATTCCCCCTGTGGTCTCGTGGTCCCATTGAACGGGAAGAACTTCTGTAAGGCGCTTTCCACGGGCGACAGTCGTACCAATATTTCTTCATGGTCGATGGCGAAATTCAAGCCCGGACGGTAAGAATTGAAGAACCAATTGGAAGAACTTGTTCTTCTTCTGGGCCTCCCGTATTACTTCCAGCGTCAGTTCGTCCGGTCGGTCA
>JAVCKV010529465.1:0-11303 GCA_032274145.1 Herpochondria borealis | reverse complement strand
CGTAAGTCATTTGTAGGCCATCAATATCTGCAGGCCCTAGTATCTTTAAAGTATCCTCATCGATTTGCTGATTTGTATAACCAAGAGATTCTAAGAAACCTGGGGCTTTAGGTTTTAATAGTGCGTCATAAAAATCTGATAGTTCTGAATCAGTAAGCCCCCCTATAAGTTCATCAGCCATTTTTTTTCCAAACTCCTCAGGACTGAGATCTTTGGATTCTAACAAAAATTCATCAGCCGCATTGCTTGAATCACTCTTTATAACACTTCAAGTATCACCTGCAAGACCAGATATTCACGGTACTCCATCTACGTAAGATGCTATCAAGGGTATATCTGTTTGTACTCACGTAGCAGTAAGTGCTTGTTCTACTCTATCATTTTTTATAAGACTACCTCTTTCTTTTAAGAATCACCGTAAATGATCTTCCACAAGAGCAATTCCACCAGATTCAATCTGTTTTATATCAAAACCAGCATTCTCAATAACTCTTTTAGCAGCAGCTCTTTCGTCTTGGCTCATATATCAAAGATCCATTTTGTCAATATAAGTATCTTGATTTTTATCTAATTGAGAAAAAGTAACTCAATCCTCAATTCAATATGATTTTATACACATTCTTATAAGAACTCTATAATTTTCTAGTATTGTAAACATAGTATATACCTTAGGAATAATATTTGTTTTTGTGCAAAACAAGATAACATTTTTATACTAGCATATAATTTCAAATATTTACAAATATAACATCTTGACTATTTAAGATATTAGAATTTATCTCAGAAGAAAAAATAATTAGATTTTTTCTTCGAAATAGTCTATTACTATTTCTAGAAATTCCTCAAAGACTGTTTCTCCTTTAAGGTTTTTATATGGTTTTCCTCAGACATAGACAGGAATAGTTGGATTTTCTCCATCTCATGGCAAAAATATTCAGATATCTGCATTCTTTGCTTCTCCTGGACCGTTCACAATGCATCACATCACTGCAATATTTGTTGTTGCGAATCTTGGATATTTTTCTCTCCACTCGCTATAGCGAGCATCTATTTCATCGGTGATTTGTTTTGCAAGTATCTGAAAACCATCTGATGACGTTCGTCCACATCCAGGACACGACGTTATAAGTGTTTGGAAACTTCGAAGTCCTATCGTTTGTAAAATATATTTACATACCTCAACCTCGAGGGCTCGTGGAGCTCAGGGCTCTGGAGTAATAGAAACTCGAATCGTGTCTCAGATCCCTTGTTGTAATAAAATTCAAAGCGCTATAGAACTGGCTGTAATTCCCTTGGTACTTCATCCAGCTTCCGTTAAACCAAGATGGAGCGGAAGATTCGTTTGTTCACTCAAAAGTGTATAACATCTCACCATGTCTTGTATGTCTGACATTTTCACAGAAATCGTCATCATATTTTCGGGCATTCCATATTCAAGAGCTTTTTCGACAGACAGAAGTGCTGATTCTACCATCGAGTCAACAAATACCTCTCCAGCAGATTTTGGGTTTTCAAGCCTAGAGTTTTCGTCCATGTTTGCTTGCAAGAGATCATCATCAAGTGATCAACCATTAATTCCAATCCTCACAGGAGTTTTGTATTTTATAGCACAGTCTATAATTTGTTTGAAGTTATCATCACGCTTTTCTCATTTCCCCACGTTTCACGGATTGATGCGATATTTATCCAGAGCATCTGCAAGTTCTGGGTATTTATTGAGGAGCAAATGTCCGTTATAGTGAAAATCTCATACTATCGGGACAAATATTCCAAGATCTTTTAAATTTTTTACAATTTTTGGAACAGCCTCAGCAGCAGCATTATCATTCACCGTAATTCGCACTATCTCACTTCCAGCTTCGACCAGTTCCTTGATTTGCATCGTTGTTGCGAAAATATCCTTTGTTGGAGTATTAGTCATCGATTGAATAACTATGGGATTATCTCAACCAATAAGAACTCAACCTACATTCACCACTGTTGTTGCTTTTCGTTTTTGCATAGTTCACATTTAAAAAATTATTCTCCAAAAAAATACTCCAAGATATATCATAAGTCCAAGACACTGAATACATACTACTCCTGTTAAAAAAAGTGTTATAATTATTTTTATATTACTTCGTCCAGTTTCCATCTTTGAGTGCAAGTTTAATATCCTCAATAAAGTCATCGAGTGAAATATCTAAAAGTGTTTCGCAATTATTTGTGTGCTCACGATCAACTCCCGCAGCAAAACTTTTATCTTTCAATTTTTTCTTAATTGATTTTGCTTTTATTTCCATAACGTCGTCACCTGGTAGCATTCTAAAGTATGCCCAAATAAAACCTGAAAGCTCATCAACCGCATTTATATATTTACGGATCAAGGTATCTGGCTGTTCTGCAATTCACGGCAAAAAGTACCCGTGAGAACGAATATCTCATAAAAGTTCTTCAGGAGCGTTAATTTCTGACATGATTTTTTCAAAGTCGTCTTTCATATGTTTATCTCCATCTTTGTCGATATAATCCCAGTCAATATCGTGGAGTACTCAAACGAGCCACCAGTAATGAGAATCTTCTCAAAGTTTTTCCCCAAAATATTTCATAATCGCACCTACTTGGTAGAGATGTTGTTTCGTAGAGGTAGAGTATTTTTCTATCAGATCATGTGCTTGTTGTTCGTTTGGAATGTTCATAGATTTTTCGTTAGAAATATATATTATTTTGTAACGGCTATTTTCAATCATATAGCAATTAAAAGTCATCCAAATATTTTATTAAATATTTTTTCAAATTTAATAAATTTATTATAAAATTTTTGGTGTGTGAGAAAAAACGAAACTAAACTAAACCAAATAATCGTCATAACAAACATTGTGAAAATAACAGTTCAGATAAGATAGTAACTTGTTCCAGGAGTTATCACAAATGTAAAAAATGAAAGAAAAAACATAGTAGCTTTTGGATTTAAAACATTTGTTAGGAATCAGCTCAAGAAAGCTTTTTTATTTGAGTAAGTTTTTCAGGTATTTTTTTCTGTATTTATATCGATTTCTTTCAAACTTCATGAACTTTTAAAAGCTTGGTATCAAATATAAATAAGATACAAAGCTCATGCTATTTTAATAATATTAAATAAAATAATAGACTGAGAAATAACAAGAGCGAGTCCCAACATACAGTATGTAACATGAACAAGAATTCAAAAGGCAATTCCAAAAGCTGTATAAAATCAGACCATTCTCCCATGAGAAATAGAATTTTTCACAATCATAAAAAAATCTGGTCACGGGCTCATAATAGCTAGTGAAAAGATGCTCAATGAAGAAAAGATAAAAAGAATATTCTCAAGCATAATTTTATTTATTAGAAATATATTTTTTCAAATGTGGAATATCAAAAATTACTCCTTTTGAAAATTCATCTGTATTACTCTCATAATATTCTATGAGTGATTCCAGATTTTCAAAGCTTTTGAGTTTGTGAACTTCTGTTTTGTCTATTTCTCAAATAGCCTCATATTTTCAGATATAGAGTTTTTTCCAGTGTTGTCTGATTCAGACATTTGAATCAAAACTAAAATAAAAATGTCCTATTTCCTCAAGTTCTAGTTCTTGAATTCCAAGCTCTTCGTGTGTTTCTCGTCTTGCTGCTGTTTCATAATCCTCCCCTGAATTTACTCTTCCATGAGCTGGGGCTTCAAACTTAAGTGGATCGATTGCTTTATTCGGTGATCTTTGAGCTATATAGTATTTGCCTGAAGCCTCGGAAATATGAATCGTTACCACTCGCGTAATATCATTATTCACGTGAAGTTCTGATTCAAGAAAACCCGTTTCAAGAATTTCGTCATTCTTATTTACTGTATCAAATCGTTCTTCCATAGAAAATTATTACAAATATATACTTCTATAGTCTCGTTTTTATAGAAAAAATCAACAAAGAAACTTTTCGGGAATCACGATTCATGACTATACTACTTTTTAATTTCTCGCTAAAATAATGTATGAGGAAAAAATATGTGATTGTAACCGGTTGAGTTATCTCGTGAATCTGAAAAGGTGTCACCAGTGCTGCAGCTGGTTTTTTCTTGTCTGAAAAATATAAGGTAGTCCCGATAAAGCTTGATTGATACCTCAATATTGATCCTGGGACTATGAATCCTCACGAACACGGTGAAGTATTTGTTTTAGAGGATGGAGCTGAGGTAGATATGGATTTTGGACACTATGAAAGATTCCTAGGAAATGGTTCTTCAGGAAATCAAAGTATTTCTATGTGAAAAATATATGCTGGAATTTTAGAGAAAGAACGTCGAGGAGATTTCCTTGGTAAAACAGTACAAATGGTACCTCATGTGACTGATCATATTATCGAGAGAATCGAAGATGTTTTCGCGCAATCTCAATGAGATATCTGTTTTATCGAGGTTGGATGAACGGTTGGAGATATCGAAGTAGAGCTCTACCTCGAGGCTATTCGACAAATGCGACGTAAAAAGAATCCTGAAGATTTCTTTCATATTCATCTCACCTATGTTCCAATTCCCGGAGGAGTTTCAGAGCAAAAAACAAAACCAACACAGCAATCAGTGAATCTCCTCCAGTCTCGAGGACTCTTTCCTGACGCAATAGTTGTGAGAGGAAAAGAAGTTCTCACTCAAGCCAATAAAGAAAAAATTGCTCTGTTTGGAAATCTTCGTGAAGACCGAGTCTTTTCTATACCAGACGTAGAATCTATCTATACGATTCCACAAATACTCAGAAAACAAAAATTTGATTCTCTCATAAGTGGAAGACTCAATATCGAATATTCTGAGTGTAAAAAACTTGATATATGGAACTCTATTTTAAAAACACCAAAAACTCAGACCTTAAAAATAGGACTTATTGGTAAATATACGGCACTTGAAGACTCGTACTCAAGTATCGTTGAAGCTCTGAAACATGTTGGATTCAAACTTTGAGTAAAAATAGAGATTTCTTTTATTAATACCAGAGAGACTGATGGAATTACTGAAGTACAAAAATGTGATGCTTGTATCGTCCCAGGAGGATTTGGAGATACGGCTATAGAAAATATGCTGACAACACTTAGATATATTCGTGAAAATAATATCCCTTGTCTCGGAATTTGTCTCGGAATGCAACTCATGATTATCGAATACGCGAGAAATGTTCTCAAAAGCCCAAAAGCAAATAGTTTAGAATTCAATAAAAAATGTTCTCCAAACGATGTTATTACTCTCCTGGATAGCCAAAAAAATATTGTGAATATGGGAGGAACGATGAGACTTGGAGCACAAATGAGTAGACTCAAATCTGGATTTATTAAAGATCTTTACACAGAATCTGAGAGAGTATCAAAAAGTTCACATATCTCTGAGAGATTCCGACATCGCTATGAAGTTCACCCAGACTTTGCAGAATCGTTGAAGTCTTCTGATATTAAGATATCAGGGGTCAGTAAAAAATCTGGAATCGTCCAATTTATTGAACATAAAAATCATCCCTATTATATAGGAACCCAAGCTCATCCTGAACTCACCAGTAAACTGGAAAATCCTGGGCCGTTGTTTGTTGGTTTACTTAGAGCGTGTTTAAAATAACTCTATCTTGAATTCTTTCCCTCAAAAAAATCTCTATCTAAATTCTTTCTCTTTGTAAAAGAGAAAGAGACTACAAAAAAAGTAAACAATCACAATTGGGAAAATAAAACTTGTAAAAAAGATTATTAAAATAAAAGGGATATACATTGTAAAAAGAAAATCTTGAAAAATATCTAGATACAGTATTGCATGCATAAGGATTGGAGGAGAAAAGAGAATAATCGCAACAATAACACTCTTTTTTATCTTCATAAAATATTCTTTCCACACATAAATAATTGGTGTAGTTAACAACAATGTAATAGAGGTATTCATTGAACTAATCTGAGATAAGCTTAATTGATCCATATATGAATTTAGACAGCGTCATCGCAAAATACTCAAATCTATACATCATCCTTCAAATATTTTATCTGATGGAATTTCTAACCTATACAAGAATATTGCAAAGCATAAAAAGTAAAATGTCCTAAAAATATATGAAAATCTTTTAAGATAACCACTTGAAGCAACAAAACTGTACAATAAAATACCGTAAGCAGTCAGATATCGAAAGAGAAAAAATACTTTAAAATACTCTTTTTGAATTATCTCTTTGAAATCTCAAAATCAATAGCTTCACACAGCAACTCCATTATCCAAAAGAGGATTATCTTGGTAGAGTACTTCAAGAAAATATATGAATACTACAAAGTATATAATAACAGTAATGATTCAGAATATTTTTAGGAATCTATTCATAACATATAATCAAAATTATTCTCCTTTCCCAGCTTGTTCCAGTTTCATTTGTTGATCCGCAACAGCACACGCGTCAATTATGGGAGCAAGCCTTCCTGACATCACCTGTGGGATTCCTGAAAAGTTTTGACCAATTCGGTGGTCTGTAATTCGGTCTTGTGGATAGTTATAGGTTCGAATTTTTTCAGAACGATCTCATGATCCAACTTGTGCCAGCCGTTCTTCTCATAGCTCTTTTGCTCGTTTTTCTTCTTCGACTGCGTATATTTTAGCTCTGAGGATTTGGTAGGCTTTTTCTTTGTTTTTATGTTGCGAACGTCAGTCCTGGCAAAATACTGAAATTCCTGTTGGAATATGAACCATATGGATCGCTGAATCGGTGGTATTTACATGCTGTCCACCAGCTCCTGATGATTTTGTTGCTTTAATATCGAGATCTTCATCTCGTATTTCTACATCAAATTCTTCTGCTTCTGGAAGAATCGCTATCGTGATAGCACTTGTATGAACTCGACCTTTGTTTTCTGTTTCTGGAATACGTTGAACTCGGTGAACCCCTGACTCATATTTAAATCGTGAATACGCACCCTCTCCTCGAACTTCAAACACCATTTCTTTGACTCATCCAGCATCTCCATCTGTTTTTTCTGTGATTTCTACTTTGTATCATTCTTCTTCTGCAAAGAGGAGATAACTTCGAGCAAGTTCTCAGGCAAAGAGTGCTGCTTCATCTCAGCCAGTTCCAGCTCGCACTTCAACAATAATATTTTTGTCGTCATTTGGGTCTTTTGGAAGCAGTGCCATTTTCAAAGATTCCTCTAATTCGTGAATTTTTGTTTCAGCCTCTGAAATTTCCATTTTAAAGAGATCTCGCATTTCTTCATCTTTTTCAAGATTCAACATTTCTTTATTTTCAGCCAAAGATTCGTTGAGAGCTTTGTATTCTCTGTACAAATTTACAGCCTGTTCCATAGACTTCTTCCTCGTTGCTACTTGTTTTACTTTTTTCTGATTCTTAAAAATCTCAGGATCTGAGAGTTGGAGTTCCAAGCTTTCAAATTCTTGAACGAGGGTGTCTAAGTTGAATTTCATAAGTATTTTGTAAGTGACAAATTGTTGCGAAGTATAGAGAAAAGTGCTAAAATAGCAAGAAAGCTAAAACACAATTATGATAAATTCATGAAAACTACCTTTTTCGTTACACAAATGAAAGAAGATACCAAAGAATATAATAGATTCAACTACAGCTATCGCAAAAAAAGTTGTTTTATGAATGAATCAAACGAGTGACAATCTCCCTCGACCTCAAAGCATAATGCAAGATTGTGATCTGCATCGCTTTACAGAAGATAGATGAATTCAAAACTATTTAGAGTATATTTCAGATATGTTTCTAGAATGATATACTCCTAGTAAAGAGTTGCTAGATTTTATTGCAAAAACGAACAAATATCATGATATTGATAGAAGTATTAGTGAATTAGTGAAACAAGCTTTTATGGATGTTTATGTATTACAAATAATAAGATCACATTATTGAATAAATGAGCAAAAGCTAAAAGGACTATTATTCTCAAATATGCTCTATTGAAATAAAAATATCGATTCCAGTATAACCGAAATTTTTGTTCCTCTTGTAGATACAGAATGAAGAATACAAATTACGATAGAAGAACTAGAATCTAAGCTTGAGGAAAATAAATGAAATTGAAAAAAAGATATGCCAGCATGTCCATTGCATTCGTCAGATTATAGAAACACTTTTATTGAAGAATTATGGAATTACGTTGAGGGGTTCATTATTCCACTTATGCAAAAGTCATTTAATCATTCTTCTTTTCAATGGGAACTCTTCTGGAGTGCAAATGTAGAAAGATTAAAAGAGCCTACAACTTAAATTTCATCTTTTCTAATGGAATTTCCTTATCTCACACGAGTATTTTTGGACTCATATTTTCATCTCCTCCTTCAAAGAAAAAACTATTATCTCGTCATTCTTCTTTCATAATCGTATTAAGTTTCTTTTCAACCGACCGCATCACTCACATTTTCTCTAGGACGTTATAGACTCGCATAACAGCTTCAGAGTTTTCAAAATCTGTCATTCGAACAATTTGCTCAAGTCTCTTTCCTCTTGCTCGAAACTTCAGTTCTGAGAGATATTCAATTTGAATTTGTTTTGGGTCTTCTTCTATTTGATGGAGATCAAATATTTTTCGCTCATTATTTCCAGAATCATCTATTTTTGTAACTACGTTTTTTGTCATTTCATTTTCAACAGGAAGAAAGTTCTCAACAAGATAATCTTTGAGTTCGTTGATACCAAGACCTGTCGCTGCTGAAATAAGTAAGAACTTTTTCTCTGAGTATTTCGTTTGAAACTCACTCACAATATGTTCTCGCATCTCGTCATCGAGCAAATCTCCTTTTGAAAATACAATAAGTTCTTGTTTTTCTAAAAGCTCTGGTGAGAAGAGTCCAAGTTCTTTCCGAATATCTTCATAATCCTGAAACACAGAATCGAGCCTGTATAAATCTAGAAGGTGCAGTAATGCTCAAGTTCTCTCAATATGTTTCAAAAATTCTATTCCAAGTCATTTCCCCTCACTTGCTCCAGGTATAAGCCCAGGAACATCCTCTAATACTAACGATTTTCATTTATAGTCTAATACTCCTAAATTCGGAGTCAAAGTGGTAAATGGATAGTCTCCTATTTTTGGTTTCACGTTTGAAAGTTTTGAAATGAGTGTTGATTTTCCAGCACTTGGAATTCCAATAATCCCAATATCTGCGACAAGCTTTAATTCTAAACGAAGATTTTTTTCTTCAGGAATATCCCCGAGTTCAGCAAATGCTGGGGCTTGACGCGTACTCGAACAAAAGTGAGCATTTCCATATCCACCTCTTCCTCATTTTGCTATTATGATTTTCATTCATAAAACATCCAAATCATGAAGCAGTTCCCCCGAATCATCATCAAAAATAAGCGTTCCTACAGGAACTTGTAGAATAAGATCTTCACCATTTCGACCATGACACAGATTTGGCATTCCCTTTTCTCAGGTTTCAGCCGAGAGGACTTTTTTGTGCCGGTACTCACTCAGCGTATTGAGATGTTCACTCGCAACAATAATTACATCTCATCCATCTCATCCGTCTCATCCCCAAGGACCTCATTTTGGGATATATTTTTCTCGTCTCCAAGACACAAGACCAGCTCATCCTTGTCACGCATTTACATGTATTTGAACTTCATCGATGAACATAATTTGTTATTTATTTATATAAGATTTTCTGCTCTGTTTACCATATACACACTTAGAACGATTATCGCTCATCCAATCATTTCTCTTAAAATAGGGATTTCATTGTACAAAAATAATCAGTAAGCTAATGAAAAAACAATTTCTAGTGTTATTATATTTCCAGCAATCGCAACTTTTACCTTATCAAATCCATAGTTTGTCAGAAACAGATTCAATACATTAAAAAATCATGCGATGATGATAACCAAAATTGTGATAAAGCTAAAATCATTTTTTGAAAGAAAACTCTCACCTATTAAAATAGAAGTCGCAAAAAGAAAAACAGCTCAAACGAGAAACATAAATGTTGTTGTTTCGTAATTATTGAGATAGTTTGAATGCTTCTTTCTAAGTACATAACTCAAATCAAAGAAAACGAGTGAGATAAGAGCATATAGTTCTCATTTTCATAATACAAAGCTTGATTGAAAAGTAATAATCATGGAACCTATAAATCAAATTAGAATCCAAAATAGTGCTTTATATCTCAGTTTTTCTTGAAGAAATATATACCCAAAAATAGGCATTAGTGGGAGGGTGGAGATAAGTGACGCGTTTGCAAATTTTGTAAGAATAAGTCACTGCGTAATAAATACCACAGCTAAATATAAAAGTATCGCGCGCACACACAGGAGGGTAATATCTCTTTTTGATGTGGTAAAGTACTTGGAAAAATCTACTTTCTTATAAAAAAACACGCACGCAAGAAGAAAGGCTACAGCGATTCTGAGATACGTTTGTTCAAAAATATCAAAATTTATATTGAGATATCTACCAAAAACTCACATCGTCGCGAAAACCCATGCAAGGAGCACCAGCGAGATAATTCATTTTTTTTGTTCTGTCATAGCTACATTATAATAACAAAAGAGTCTTGAGCAAGAAACTCCAAGACTCTTTAATTTTTTCTTTCTATTTTTCTAATTCCTCACCAACCTGACCAGATATTTTTATATTTGGAGTCAGTGTTTTTTGACCCGTTGACCATCGCGCTGGACAGGCAACTCATGGATTATTACTCATGAACTGAAGTGCTTCAATTTTTCTAAGGAGTTCCTCAGAGTTTCGACCAAGTGGACCTGATGTTACTTCTATTCCTCGAATTATTCCCTCTGGATCTATGATAAATGTTCCTCGGCCTGCAATCCCTGTTGTTTCGTCGAGTATATTATATTGATCTGCAACTCCTAAATTATGGTCTGAAAGCATTTTGTAGGGAAAGTTTTTCATTAACATCTCATGTTTTATCCACGCCCTGTGTGAAAAAACAGTATCTGTAGACGCTGCGAGAACTTCAACTTTCATATCATCAAAACGATTTTTCACGTCAGCCATATCTTTGAGTTCAGTTGGACATACGAATGTAAAATCAGCTGGGTAATAAAAGAGAACCACCCATTTTCCCTTCATATCGTCGAGATGCAATACTCCCTCATCATCAGTTTCTGGGTTATAGTATGGCATCTGAAAACTTGGAGCCTTACAATCTATTTTTGCTATATCAAATTCCATCATATTTTCCATAATTTTTAGTATTTTATATAAATAAAAATCACTCAAATAATAGTTAAGAGTGATTTTTTGTTGTTATTTTGGTGTCACTAGGTGGATTTGAACCACCGACCTCGGGGATATGAATCCCGCGCTCTAACCAACTGAGCTACAGT